>JACEFZ010024140.1:115000-295000 GCA_014155875.1 Cepaea nemoralis | reverse complement strand
ACCTAGTCAGAGCTGTTCCGAGTAAGAGCGGCACTCCGAAACTAGGTAGATTATCCTAGCACGAGGGAAGACTATTTAGAGCTTTTCCGGTCACGAAAGACATTTCAGTCCGATGTAATTGCGTAGTGCCATTTTTATTTGCCGCCCGTAGGCTGGCACTTCCGACTTCAGCGGGCATTTTTAATGAGGTTAGCCTTCCACGGGTTTCGAGACAAGTTAGACTCTTATTTCGACTTCCACACAGCAAGCTTTTGCTTCGGGCTGCCACGTAATGGATTCGCAAGCCAAGCGTTCCATTTAGTGTCAACGAGACAATTTTTCACCTTTGACTACACTCACTCCATGAGTATGGTTACAGATTTTCATCAGAACATGCGACCGAGGTGTTTTTCCACCTTGAGTACTCGCTCACGAGGTAGGCTACATGTGCTGCCGGCTCAGCACCTTACCTCCGTACGTCTGTGGGCGAGAAACTGCCAGGCCCTCTCATCCCGGGATCCCTCATATCCCCCAGCTAAGAGTCATCGAACGAGTATCTGCACCAAGCATGCTCAGCAACCCACCTCAATTTTGATGTAGGTATGTGTCGGACAGGCTCTCGCGTCCGAGGGTTTATGGCTTAGAGACGTTCAGCCATACCCCTCGGCTGGGAGGCTTAGAGGTTGTGTCCTGACAGATTATTGGCATCGTTCGCCTGTTTTAGACTGCTATCCTCAGTCTACCTGCAGAGCAGTAGGTTGTGTCTCTCTTAGTCTGGTCCCTATTCCAAGAACTGTCCAATATGTAGCTAATATCCATCGGCATAGCGCTTGGGGTGAGTGAGACACTCAAGCTCCCCCACCACGGCAAGGTGGAGACACATCGGGGGAGGAATACCAATATAATACTAGGGGCACGGCCAGAATACCAGCAGGAAAGTACTGCCATAAATAACTATGATGCTGCTAACATCCAGGCAATCAAGATAGCAACAGAGAAATTACTAAATACCAGCCATGGAACACAACCTGTAGTGCTATTGACAGAAGCCAAATCAGTACTATAGTCTGGGAAATTGCCAGTACTGCGGACACTACTTTCTTAACTTTGCAGCCTGCGGAAGGTCACCATATAGTGGATACTATCCCACAGTAGAGTACCTGGAAACAAAAGGGCTGATAGATTATCTAAGGAAGGAGCAAAAGAAGAACAATCTGATGTGCCCATTACATACCACCAAAAGAAAATAATGATCAAATCAGTCAGAAAGCCACCAAAACCTGCTCAAGACGACTACCACATTATGGACAGATCAGAACAAGTTATTATTACGAAACCACATGTATCCAAATTCAAGATTGGTGAATCAGCCAGGGGCTCATGTGGATTTTCGCTGCAGACAGCAGATTACATACTCCAAGACTGCTCAAAATACAACATATCTAGGCAAACCTTCTGGTCTAGAGAAATAACAATGGAAGATGAACTCTATGAGTGAACTAAAACAGACAGCTAAATTCAAACAAGAGACAGCATTGCAGTTATAAACAAATTTCAAGCGAACGAAGAAGAATTTCCTAACAATTGTTATGAAGCACAAAGAATACTTTATCAAACTAAGGTTTGATAACTAACTAAACTCTAGACAAAATTTATGAAATGTTTAATTGCCTGTGCTGACCATAAGAAGCAGGTCTCTTGAATGCCATGATTGTAATGTTAGTACTTCTCCTGACAGCAGAGACTATTTTGACAACCACATTGCTCATAATGAGCCTGCCTTCTAAATTTCTAAAGATCTTACACACAAACCCTCTGCAATAATCCTTGTCATGTCTCCTACGTATTAATACTTATTTCACATCTCTTTTTTTCATGATTTTTTTTTGGGGGGGGGGGGGGGGTGGGGGGGTGTTTCTTTTTCATTTCACACTGTGAGTATAGTTCAAGACACCATCACAAGTGTGAATATTAATAAAATATCTTTTATCTGTCTCAAAACACACATCCAGTGAATTCTGACGCCATGCCTACACATGAATGTTACACAAAACAACACACAGCTTGTATTAAATACGATTATTACCAATTCAAATACAACTGCCATTGTTGGTCTTTCCCTATCAAGGGCTGAACCCTATGTTGATGTTTTCAGATGTAATGATGAAGTTGTCTACTAAATAATATTTTCCACCTGTTTTCGGAGGAAGTTTGAAACTAACAACGTAAATATAAACACAATAGAATATGACACTCACTCAATCTTTACTCTACTCAACAAAGCATACAGCTTTCGACCATCAAGCATCGACTCATACATAGCAACACTCGTTCACGTCCGTTCAGTCTCGAGGTCCTAGGCTGTCTGTGCTACCAGCAGTGATTCCTCGTTGGCCCTGCTTTCCGCTCTCGTGGTCTTCGTGTACCACGCTGACCCCTGGCCATCACCTGCGTAGTAACCGTTAGTCCAGTTCAAGGTCGTACCTGGTCGTTGCCCCATGGCGGGGGAGATGAAGACTGGGAGATTCTGACAGGTGGCGGATGTGTGTGTGTGGGTGGGAAGAAATGTGTGGGTGGAGGTTGTGTGTGGGGAGTATATGTGGATCGTGTGGTGTGTGGGTGTGTGTGGGAGGTGTGTGTTTGTGGATGCGGGATGTGTTGTTGGGTGGGGATGTGTGTGTGGGGGATGTGTGTGTGTGTGTGGTTGGGAGATGTGTGTGTGGGTGGGAGTATGTGTGGGTGGGGAATGTGTGGTTAAGAGATTTGTGGTTAATGGATGTGTGGTTAAGGGATGTTTGATTGGGGAATGAGTGACTGGGGGTGGGTGGATGGAGGTTTGTGGGTGGGTGAGTGTGTGTAGGTTGGGAGATGGGTAGGGGATGTGTGTGTGTGTGTGTGTGTGATCGGGATGTGTGGGTGGGTTGGGAATGATTGTGTGGTTGGGGATGTGTGTAAATGGGGAAATATGGGTGGGTGAGGATTTTTTGTGTGGGTAGGTTCGGGGTGTGTGGGTTGGCGGGGATATGTGTGGGTGGGATATGTGTGAATGGTGGATGTGTATTTGGCTGGGTGGTTGGGGGTGTGTGGGTGGGTGGTGGAGGATATGTGGGTGGATGTATGTTAGTGAGTAGAGGATGTTTGTGTGGGTGAGAAGATGCGTAGGTGGGGATGTGTGGGTGAGTGATGGGTTGGTGGGTGCAAGTATGTGTACCTAGGGGTGTGTGGGTGGCGGGAGATGTGAACGGGGGTGTGTGGAAGATGTGTATGTGGGTGGTGAGATGTGTGTAGGTAGAAAGTGTGTGTGGGTATGGGATGTGGGGGAATGGGTGGATGGATGGGGGTATGTATGTGTGCCTGGGGGTGTCGTTGAGTGGGGGATGTGTGTGTCGTGGATGGGGTGGGGTGTGGGTGGGGGATGTGTCTCATCACATGATAATATACATTGTTTATGTTTACAACATTCTTTTGACAATGTTTTTTTTTTCCTATGTGAATGTATAATGCACTATTGATGAACGAAAGATGAGTGATTGGAAGGGCCGAATGTAAGACAGGCCTGTGTGCCCAATTTGTTACCCTTTGAAAATAAAGTCCGTTCGTTCATTCTTTCGTTCCAACTGTCCGCGAGTCGGAGCTTCGACCCTAGACCAATTGCCAAATAAGGCTTTGGGCCTGGTCACCCGTGTCACAAAATAAAACCCCGCGTTTGACCAGCTGATTACTATAAACGGCTTTCTGATTAAACGGACTGTCTGCAAAGCGACAATTGTTTCACCTAATACAGGGAAAACATTCATAGTTGTGGCTGCACGTGTTCACAAACAGGTCGGGCATAAATAACAGATGCACGTGTACATCTGGTCAGCAAAAATAGGAACATTCGGAAGTGAGATGAATGCATACATCGCTTTGACAGTTCTTCAACAGTCAGAGACAACCGGAATTGCCAGCTAGGGACAGTCCGTCGGTCAATTAGAGTTTCCCGACATCAAACAGAAATGGCAGCGGTGATTGTCACTAGTCGACAGAAGATTGACGGCTTGTTATTGGCAACTGTTGTTGGGAGTATCCAGGAACTCGCTAGCTTGTTTTGGGAATCTAAACAACTGATGACAACTCTGACATTGATGGACCCAGGGAAGATAGATTCTTGACAATGGATGATATGCCCAAATAACACCTGCAGGACATCAACCATGTCACGTGACCAGTTTTAGGGGTTTGCCAGAAAACCATGATTGGAGAGGACAGTTGAACTCAAACCTTGGATTTTAGCGGACGTGCTTCGGCACTGCAGTTCTGACTGGAATAATGTCTACCGTGTGCTTATTAGTGGATTTAATGGTTCACGTGCCTGTCATGGCAATTTGTAGATGTGATTTGTTAGACTGCAGTGTTGCCTAAGGTAGTATACTATGTAATTAGTCCTAATTAATTTAGGCGGTAGCATGGTGAAAACTAGTTAGAGTAGTGAAGTGATATTGGCTCTGCTAGGGTGAATAGAATACTGAGGTTGCACTCTGTTTATTGGTCTTTCCTTGTCATAGCCTGATTCGGACGTAGGTGAGAAGCTATAAGGCTCTCTGACAGAGTAGTTAGCTGTAAAATAACAGAGCAGGGTAATAAGCTTACACCCAGCCGGTAGGATCAGTGACTAGTGCTCTCACATGATGTGTTGGTTTTCCCACAGGTTCCCCACCAGTTACTAGGAAATTCAACACTGGTTTTGAAGAAGTGCACTCCAATTGGACGAACACCAGTTGGACTCTAAAATGATTCTTACGGAAAAGGAATAACGTCCGAGAAGAAAGATGGTATATGTTTACGCTGGACTCATACTCAGAAGGGTTCACCATGGTATGGCCCAGAAGAGCCAGCCAATATAACGACTCCTGCGTGGTATGGTTCACATAGGATGGGTGATGATTGTTGATATATCACACATCAGACAAACATGGTTTAAGGAACGAGAACATTAACGGATAAGTCACACCGTGTGCTAGATTCCAGTGTAATATTACATATGACATATACTTGAACCTATATGAACACTAGTTAGGATCAAGTGTAGAAACATTAACAGTAAAACCTAAATACACTACAAAGGATTTGTGCATTCTTTAGGACCGATAGGAACTTACAAAGTTAGTTTGCAACCAGTCCGTGATCAATCTGTAATTACAAACAGTATCTATTTCGGATGATCATGAGGATGGATTACCAGGTGGCTACAGATGACAGTCAGTATCCGGCAAGAGGGTTTCGACACTGGGTGAGGTGCACTGGTTATGATTTAATGTGCTGTGGTGTGCCCTTGCAATGAAGAACTGACTATGCTATTATCTGAAAGTCCGATCATACACACATTATAGAACACATCACTCATTTTCTTTGCATACACGCCTTACGTACATTACACATTTTTCTTTTAATAAATTAATCTTTATTAATTTTTAGAAGCAAGAGTTGTTGAATATGTTGCGTTGGGGAAGTATGAGAGGGGCATAGTACGACAGTGAGAGAGTGATAGGAAAAGGTGCCCACGGGCTGATGGAGTGTGTTGGACGGGAGCTGGTGGATTCTCCAGGATATTGATAGGAAAAAAAATATTATAATGTGGGTGTTGACTCTCCTCACTCCAGGGACGACACTTTAATTGGACACACGACATTATTGGGGCTCGATAACGGGATCTTTGGACAGCGAGATCTCTCGTACATGTGATCTTTGGACAGCGGGATCTCTCGTACATGTGATCTTTGGACAGCGGGATCTCTCGTACATGTGATCTTTGGAGAGCGAGTTCTCTTGCAAGTGGGATCCTTTGACAGTGGGATCTTCTGACAACGGGGTCTTTTGACACGGGATCCTTGGTTATAAACGGAGATATTATATTGGAGAATCCAGCTAGAGTGAATGTGGATAGGGGTTAGGACAAATATCTTACCTGTTCACACTTCACACGTCTGCATAGGTCTGTGGTCCTAATTCTACTCTTGTCACTGAGTGATTGTGTTGGGTTGTGTGGTGTGTTATAATATATATAGATACATTGAATTTGGTCATTATCTATATAGTTGTTTAGAGATAATCTATACTCTATCTGCTGAGTTACCTCTCTGTAAAATGGCCACCCCTAAACTAACCACTGCAGAATTAAAGGCAAAGGGGGAAGAAATGGGACTGTCGAGTTCTGCTCTAACGGATTACATACAGGAAGTGGAGAGAGAGTATCGTCAAGCAGAAAGGGATGATCGAAAGGCCGAGTTGGAATTGAGAAGGATGGAGTTGGAACAGGCTGCTAAGAAACTTGAAGCTGAACAGGCTGCTAAGAAATTAGAGGCTGAACAGGAAGCACAGAAAAGGGAGCACGAGTACCGGATGCGGGAACTCGAGCTCAAGAGGCAATCTAATGGGGAAACTGAGGGGGCAGTTGGAGGTTCCTCCGTCCCAGGCTCAACCCCAGCAGGTGGACATAGTTACCATGCTATGAAGTTTCCTCTAGCGATCTACGAGGAGGACAAAGAGAAGATTGACCAGTACCTTCAACGCTTCGAGGCCATGTCCGTGGCTATGGGTCTGGAGCGTAACAAATGGAATCTCAAGTTATCCCAGGGATTACGCGGGACCGGTTACGAGGTTTATTCTCGCCTGCCACCAGGACATGAGAACAATTATGACGAGTTGAAGACGGCTCTGCTGAAAAGATTCGAGGTAACATCACATACCTACCGAAAAAAATTTCGAGCAGCGAAACGAGAACCGGGGGAGTTGTTTGCCGCTTACAGTTTGCGTCTAAAATCCTATCTCCACAAGTGGATGGATTTGGCTGGGTTCGCACATGACTATGAGAGTCTGGAAGAACTCATGGTGGTCGACCAGCTGAAGAAGCAAATGTCGAAACCGCTCAGGACATTCCTGGGAGAGCAAGGAGCGGAACGTATTGACCTCGTGACTAAATTAGCAGAACGGTTCGTCGAAGTACATGGGGAGGCAGGGGACAACCTTTCAACCAACACCAAAAGTCAGGAGAAACATGACAAGAAGAAAGCCAAATACTCAGGAACCAAAAAGTGGGAACCTTATGTGCAAAAATCAGAGGATAGTTCAGAGAAGAAGAAGGAGGGAAGCAAGAGCACTTCAAGCTCTACACCAAAACGACCGTGGTCGGAGAAGTGGTGTTCAATTTGTAAGTCACCCTCTCACAATACGAGGGACTGCAAATCGAAGGCTAAGAGCCCTCACTTCGCAGCATGTCAAGTGACTTCCAAGGAGGTTGTCACGGAAAATGCCAAGTTCAACAAGGAAGCTCGCCACCAGGAGAGCTCACTCAAATCCGGTACTAGAAAATCTAGGACAGGGAAATGGTGCAACCAATGCCAGTCAAACACGCACAATGCTATTGACTGCAGGGGAAAGTCAGGAGACTCTAAATTCGTCGTGTGCCCCGGGAAACCTAAGGTGGAGCCCACCGAACAGGTCGAGGCCGAGGAAGAGACTCCAGACCAGGAAAAACCACCTGTAGTGGAATTGGTAGAGGTTAACGGTCGTCAAGTGGAGTGTTTGTACGACACAGGACTGGACGGGGAGGCCGTGATTTCTGCGGATCTGGTACATCCAGAACAATTCACAGGTGAGACATGGGAGATATAGCCTGCACAGAAGAGGGCTGTAGCCATGAAGTTGCCCATTGCTAATGTGGAGATTCGGTCAAGGTACGTCACCGGCACCATCAGGGCCGCTGTATTGACCGATCCCATTTTTCCAGTAATCCTAGGTTGCCGGTATGTCTTTCTGGGAATGCCCAGGGAGCCAATCCATATGGGAGCAATGCAGACTCGCTCTCAGACGAGAACGGAAGAGGCAGAAGCAATTGTGACTAACCCAATGCCGGGGGAGCTACGAACTGCCCAGAGTGAGGATGATACTTTACGTCCTTGCTACAGAAAGCTGCAGAAAAGTGCTGATCCACCAGGACGGGGGCAGTACTACATGAAGAATAGGATACTCTACAGGAGAGCAGGAAGGGGAGACAACCTATACGGTCAGTTGGTCGTCCCGAAAGCTCACCGGTCACAGATTCTTCATATGGGGCATACCATCTCCTTTAGTGGACATATGGGTATTGCCGCCACCATACAGCGGATTTCCTGCCATTAATATTGGCCGGGAATGACAGATGATGTGCGTCGGTATGTGAAGTCATGCCCTGAGTGCCAGAGGGTGGCACCGAAACACTGGACAGCACCGGTGGTGTTGGGTAAGATGCCCATCATGAACTCTTCTTTCGAGAGGGTAGCCATCGATATCGTGGGTCCACTTCCCAGGACTAGGAAGAGGAACATGTATATACTCACAATGGTGGATTGCTGTACAATGTGGGGTGAAGCCATACCGTTGACCACGATTGACTCGAAAAGAGTGGCGGACGCACTGATGGAGGCCTTTACCAGATTAGGCTTTCCGGATCAAATTCTGACGGACAATGGGTCTCAGTTTTGTGGAAAACTTATGGAGGAGGTATTTAGAGTGTTTCACTCTAACCACATACATACCAGCCCTTACCATCCTCAAGCCAATGGACAAGTAGAGCGTTTCAACGCCACGTTGATGACAATGCTCAGGAAACTGGCACAGGAAAAACCTGATAGGTGGGATGAATATATCCCAGCAGCACTCTTTGCCTATCGGGAAGTTCCTCATGGCTCAACAGGACTACCACCCGCCACGTTGCTGTTTGGTCGTCCAATCAAAGGACCGTTGGAAGCCATGTTGAGGAGTTGGACTGAAGAGGGGACGTCAGAAGAAGTGATCTCATCCTATAAATACGTGGAGGAACTGAAAGAAAAACTCCACAAGGGATGGACTCTGGCAAATCAAAACTTGAAAAAGGCCAGGAAAAGACATGCGGCTTACTACAACCGTAGGTCGAAAGACAGATCTCTAGAGGTGGGAGACAAAGTATTGTTGCTACTCCCTACGGGAAACAACAAACTGGAGATAGGTTGGCAAGGACCATTTCCCGTAGAAAGGGTGATATCCAGAACCAACTATCAGATTCGAATCCGGGGAAAGTCGAAGATTTTCCATATCAATCTCTTGCGGAAATACGAAGAGAGACCGGGAGACAAGGCAGCTCACCTCATGGCAATGGCAGTTGCAGTGGAGACCGACGTGGGAACCAGCGAAGGCAGGGAATATCCCCTGGTACACCAGGAAACCTACAAGGATGTGCAGGTGAACCCTGATCTGACCTCTCAGGAGAGGGAAAAGATAACCCAGGTTCTCAAGTCTCATAAGGAGATACTGACTGATAAACCAGGACGAACGAGGTTGATTGAGTTCGAGATGACTTTGACCACACAGGAGCCTGTTCGCCAGAAGGTTTACCCAGTGCCATTCTCTAAGGAAAAGGCCCTGGAGGAGGAAATACAAAAACTGCTGGAGGATGACGTGATTGCACCATCCACATCCCCATACAATGCAGGGGTAGTTTTGTTACGGAAACCAAGTGGAGAACACCGGTTGTGTATAGATTACCGACTTCTGAACAGTCATACACAGTTTCAGGTGGAACCATTGCCGAATCCAACCCAGTTATTCGCTAGGCTCCATAAGGCTCGGTACTTTTCAAAGGTGGATCTGAGTAGGGGGTACTATCAGATACCAGTCAAACCGGAGATTCGACCACTGTTAGCTTTCAGTACACCCAGTGGACACTACGAATTCAAGGTCATGCCCTTTGGACTCAGCAATGCACCCAGTGTGTTTACTCGCATGATGAGGACTGTACTGATCCTTTACAGGATCCGTCCATCATCTCATTCATGGATGATATTCTGATTTCCAGTGACAGCTTGGATGACCACTTGACAATCCTTGGAGAGAGTGTTTAATAGACTCAAGGAAGCAGGGCTTACCGCTCGTCCAACCAAGTGCATGATTGGTTACCAGACTCTGGAATTTCTAGGCCACACCATCACTCCAGGACACATAGTCCCGGAAGAAAAGAACCTGGAGAAAATCAGAAATGCACCAAGGCCAAAAACGAAGAAGGATGTGCGATCTTTTCTCTCGTTGTGTGGGTTCTACCACAAATTTATCCCACATTTCACTGAACTGGGAGCTCCATTGACAGGAAACCTTTGAAAAAGGGATTCCCGGACCAAATCAGTTTGGACACCAGAATGTGAGAATGCCTATAGTCAGTTAAAGGAGGCCTTGGTCAGCAAACCTGTATTACAGCTCCCTGACCTTTCCAAACCATTTGTGTTGAGAACGGATGCGAGTGCGATTGGAATTGGAGCAGCTTTGTTACAAGAAGGAAAAGACGATGCTTCGGTTTTGAAACCTGTGGCATACGCAAGCAAGAAATTACTGCAGGCTGAGAGGAATTATTCAACCGTCGAGAGAGAGTGCTTGTCTCTCGTATGGGCAGTGCAAAAATTCCAGCCATATTTGTATGGAGTTAAGTTTCGGGTTCAGTCGGATCATCAGCCCCTGATGTTCCTGGCTACTTCTCAGAAGCTCAACGCCCGTTTGATGCGGTGGTCTTTGTTACTTCAACCCTATAATTTCACAGTGGAGTACATTCCTGGGAAGGAAAATGTTGGAGCGGACTTCTTGTCAAGACACCCAGCTCCTGAGGAAAAGGAATGAATCATCTGGATTAATCACGGTGTAGAAGAGTGAGATGGACTACTCTCTTAAGAGGGGGCCTATGTCACAAAATAAAACCCCGCGTTTGACCAGCTGATTACTATAAACGGCTTTCTGATTAAACGGACTGTCTGCAAAGCGACAATTGTTTCAACTAATACAGAGAAAACATTCATAGTTGTGGCTGCACGTGTTCACAAACAGGTCGGGCATAAATAACAGCTGCACGTGTACATCTGGTCAGCAAAAATAGGAACATTCGGAAGTGAGATGAATGCATACATCGCTTTGACAGTTTATCAACAGTCAGAGACAACCGGAATTGCCAGCTAGGGACAGGAAACAGTCCGTCTGTCAATTAGAGTTTCCCGACATCAAACAGAAATGGCAGCGGTGATTGTCACTAGTCGACAGAAGATTGACGGCTTGTTATTGGCAACTGTTGTTGGGAGTATCCAGGAACTCGCTAGCTTGTTTTGGGAATCTAAACAACTGATGACAACTCTGACATTGATGGACCCAGGGAAGATAGATTCTTGACAATGGATGATATGCCCAAATAACACCTGCAGGACATCAACCATGTCACGTGACCAGTTTTAGGGGTTTGCCAGAAAACCATGATTGGAGAGGACAGTTGAACTCAAACCTTGGATTTTAGCGGACGTGCTTCGGCACTGCAGTTCTGACTGGAATAATGTCTACCGTGTGCTTATTAGTGGATTTAATGGTTCACGTGCCTGTCATGGCAATTTGTAGATGTGATTTGTTAGACTGCAGTGTTGCCTAAGGTAGTATACTATGTAATTAGTCCTAATTAATTTAGGCGGTAGCATGGTGAAAACTAGTTAGAGTAGTGAAGTGATATTGGCTCTGCTAGGGTGAATAGAATACTGAGGTTGCACTCTGTTTATTGGTCTTTCCTTGTCATAGCCTGATTCGGACGTAGGTGAGAAGCTATAAGGCTCTCTGACAGAGTAGTTAGCTGTAAAATAACAGAGCAGGGTAATCAGCTTACACCCAGCCGGTAGGATCAGTGACTAGTGCTCTCACATGATGTGTTGGTTTTCCCACAGGTTCCCCACCAGTTACTAGGAAATTCAACACTGGTTTTGAAGAAGTGCACTCCAATTGGACGAACACCAGTTGGACTCTAAAATGATTCTTACGGAAAAGGAATAACGTCCGAGAAGAAAGATGGTATATGTTTACGCTGGACTCAGAAGGGTTCACCATGGTATGGCCCAGAAGAGCCAGCCAATATAATGACTCCTGCGTGGTATGGTTCACATAGGATGGGTGATGATTGTTGATATATCACACATCAGACAAACATTGTTTAAGGAACGAGAACATTAACGGATAAGTCACATCGTGTGCTAGATTCCAGTGTAATATTACATATACTTGACCCTATATGAACACTAGTTAGGATCAAGTGTAGAAACATTAACAGTAAAATCTAAATACACTACAAAGGATTTGTGCATTCTTTAGGACCGATAGGAACTTACAAAGTTAGTTTGCAACCAGTCCGTGATCAATCTGTAATTACAAACAGTATCTATTTCGGATGATCATGAGGATGGATTACCAGGTGGCTACAGATGACAGTCAGTATCCGGCAAGAGGGTTTCGACACTGGGTGAGGTGCACTGGTTATGATTTAATGTGCTGTGGTGTGCCCTTGCAATGAAGAACTGACTATGCTATTATCTGAAAGTCCGATCATACACACATTATAGAACACATCACTCATTTTCTTTGCATACACGCCTTACGTACATTACACATTTTTCTTGTAATAAATTAATCTTTATTAATTTTTAGAAGCAAGAGTTGTTGAATATGTTGCGTTGGGGAAGTATGAGAGGGGCATAGTACGACAGTGAGAGAGTGATAGGAAAAGGTGTCCACGGGCTGATGGAGTGTGTTGGACGGGAGCTGGTGGATTCTCCAGGATATTGATAGGAAAAAAAAATATTATAATGTGGGTGTTGACTCTCCTCACTCCAGGGACGACACTTTAATTGGACACACGACAACCCGTGCCATGACATTTAGTCTTTAGGTTTGTTTTCTTCGCACTAGGACAAGGCGTGTACCAACCCACCTGCACTCTTCCGCCCGAAGCCGTTGACATAATGTGGGGTGTCGGGTTTGGTAAGCGCCGCCCCACATTCGGCGCTAACAGAAGCAGGTAATACCGTCAACTGTCATATGGTTGCTCAGTCAGATCTGACTAAAACCTGACATTCAATGGAAAGGTGAAATTCATTATTGCTTTTGAATGACATGATTATAATGTTAGTCCTTCTCCCGACAGCAGAGACTATTTTGAAAACCACGTTGCTCATAATGATCCGTCCTTCTAAATTTCTAAAGATCTTACACACAAATCCTCTGCAATAATCCTTGCCATGTCTCCTACGTTTTAATACTAACGTATTTCACACTGATAGTATAGTTCAAGACACCATCACAAGTGTGCATATTATTAAAATATCGTTTATCTGTCTCAAAACACACATCCAGTTAATTCTGGCGCCATGCCTACACATGAATATTACACAAAACAACACACAGTTTGTATTAAATACGATTATTACAAAGGCAAATACAACTGCAATTGTTGGTCTTTCCCTATCAAGGGTTTAAGCCAATGCTGATGTTTTCAGATGTAATGGTGACGTTAAATAAATAGTATATTCTACCTGTTTTCGGAGGAAGTTTGAAACTAACAAGGTAAATATAAATACAACTGCCATTGTTGGTCTTCCCCTATCAAGGGTTGAACCCTATGTTGATGTTTTCAGATGTAATGATGACGTTGTCTACTATATAATATTTTCCACCTGTTTTCGGAGGAAGTTTGAAACTAACAAGGTAAATATAAATACAGCTAGTAGTTTGACACTAACGTAGATAATTAAATCAGGCCGTGTATAAGGGGCGTTCATTTGAAATCCGTTCGTACTGCACCGCGCTTAATTGCTTACATTGAATATGATCATGTCATAGTCAGGTGATAAGTAGTAACCAATGAATAAAAGAGCACATGCTTATCGCCTCATGATACCTAGGTTATGTTTCTTACCGTTGAGAAAATGGCTGGGTTGATCCAAAATCCGTCCAAAGAAACTCAATGAGCGGTGATTCAGTTTCTTTCGTTTGAAGGATGTCGAACAGCAGACATTCATCTAAGAATGCAGGCAGCGTTCGGTAACAAATGTGTGTCGAAGACAACAGTGACAGACTGGGCTCGAATGTTTCGGAAAGGACGTCAGTTCACGTCAAATAAATATATATATATATATATATATATATATATATATATATATATATATATATATATATATATATATATATATATATATATATATATATATATATATATATATATATATATATAAATTCATAAATACAATAGAATATGACACTCACTCAATCTTTACTCTACTCAACAAAGCATACAGCTTTCGACCATCAAACATCGACTCATACATAGCAACACTCTTTCACGTCCGTTCAGTCTCGAGGTCCTAGGCTGTCTGTGCTACCAGCAGTGATTCATCGTTGGCCTTGCTTTCCGCTCTCGTGGTCTTCGTGTACCACGCTGACCCCTGGCCATCACCTGCGTAGTAACCGTTAGTCCAGTTCACGGTCGTACCTGGTCGTTGCCGCCTGGCGGGGGAGATGAAGACTGGGAGATTCTGACAGGTGGCGGATGTGTGTGTGTGGGTGGGAAGACATGTGTGTGTAGAGGTTGTGTGTGAGGAGTATATGTGCATCGTGGGGTATGTGGGTGTGTGTGGGAGGTGTGTGTTTGTGGATGCGGGATGTGTTGTTGAGTGGGGATGTGTGTGTGGGGGGATGTGCGTGTGTGTGTGTGTGGTTGGGAGATGTGTATGTGGGTGGGAGTATGTGTGGGTGGGGAATGTGTGGTTAATGGATGTGTGGTTAATGGATGTGTGGTTAAGGGATGTTTGATAGGGGAATGAGTGACTGGGGGTGGGTGGATGGAGGTTTGTGGGTGGGTGAGTGTGTGTAGGTTGGGAGATGGGTAGGGGATTGTGTGTGTGTGTGGGGGGGGGGGGGGTCGGGATGTGTGGGTGGGTGGGGATGATTGTGTGGGTGAGGGTTTTTTGTGTGGGTAGGTGCGGGGTGTGTGGGTTGGCGGGGATATGTGTGGGTGGGATATGTGTGAATGGTGGATGTGTATTTGGCTGGGTGGTTGGGGTTGTGTGGGTGGGCGGTGGAGGATATGTGGGTGGATGTATGTTAGTGAGTGGAGGTTGTTTGTGTGGGTGAGAAGATGTGTAGGTGGAGATGTGTGGGTGAGTGATGGGTTGGTGGGTGCATGTATGTGTACCTAGGGATGTATGGGTGGTGGGGGATGTGTATGGGGGTGCGTGGAAGATGTGTATGTGGGTGGTGAGATGTGTGTAGGTAGAAAGTGTGTGTGGTTATGGGATGTGAGGGAATGGGTGGATGGATTGAGGTATGTATGTGTGCCTGGGGGTGTGTGTCGTTGAGTGGGGGATGTGTGTGTCGTGGATGGGGGTGGGGTGTGGGTGGGGGATGTGTCTCATCACATGATAATATACATTGTTTATGTTTACAACATTCTTTTACAATGTTTTTTTTTTCCTATGTGAATGTATAATGCACTATTAATGAACGAAAGATGAGTGATTGGAAGGGCCGAATGTAAGACAGGCCTGTGTGTCCAATTTGTTACCCTTTGAAAATAAACACCGTTCGTTCATTCTTTCGTTCTAACTGTCCTCCAGTCGGAGCTTCGATCCTAGACCAATTGCCAAATAATTCTTTGGGCCTGGTCACCCGTGCCATGACATTTAGTCTTTAGGTTTGTTTTCTTCGCACTAGGACAAGGCGTGTACCCACCCATCTGCACTCTTCCGCCCGAAGCCGTTGGCACAATGTGGGGTGTCGGGTTTGGTAAGCGCCGCCCCACATTCGGCGCTAACAGAAGCAGGTAATACCGTCTACTGTCAATTGGTTGCTCAGTCATATCTGACTAAAACCTGACACTCAATGGAAAGGTGAAAATCATTATTGCTCTTGAATGCCATGATTATAATGTTAGTGCTGCTCACGACAGCAGAGACTATTTTGACAACCACATTGCTCATAATGAGCCGTCCTTCTAAATTTCTAAAGATCTTACACACAAACCATCTGCAATAATCCTTGCCATGTCTCCTACGTTTAATACTAACGTATTTCACACTGTTAGTATAGTTCAAGAAACCATCACAAGTGTGAATATTATTAAAATATCGTTTATCTGTCTCAAAACACACATCCAGTTAATTCTGGCGCCATGCCTACACGTGAATATCACACAAAACAACACACAGCTTGTATTAAATACGATTATTACAAAGGCAAATACAACTGCCATTGTAGGTGTTCCCCTATCAAGGGTTGAAGCCAATGCTGATGTTTTCAGATGTAATGGTAACGGTGTCTATAAATAAATAGTATTTTCTACCTGTTTTCGGAGGTAACAAGGTAAATATAAATACAGCTAGTAGTTTGACACTAACGTAGATAATTAAATCATGTACATGTGTTTGTGTTACAGATATAAACTAGAACAATACTATGTAATCGGCATTGTTACAATGTGTCTCTGTGAAATGTTAATAATAAGTTAGTCGCACATCCTTTACATGATACTGCAATCAATCTTAATATCTTAGCGGTTTGTGATTTACAAGACAAGTTTACGTTAAGAAGTTTGCCATTGCTTTCTGAACGACTAACGTTCCCACCACTGTTAAACACTGACTAAGGTGGTTAGCTTCCAAATCTACTGCAGATACTTCGAGCGCGGTATGGGGGTTGCGAATATCGTAGTAAGAAAGTCAATGCCGACCTTCACATTAAAAACTAAATCTAGAACACGTTTGTTTCATTTGTTCTCTTCATTTACTCACAATCCAAGGAGAAGCACTTCACAAACAATCTTAGTTGTCATATAATCACTGCCAATTCATGAGTGTGATATTCAAATCCTTAGAACAATATATAGACAATACTTGATATAATGGGTACACTACACTAATCAAATACAGCCGTATATTGGCTCAGATACGTAAAAGTCATAACCACTGGACTCTGTTTATTCACCAACAATGCTCATTATTTTATTTAAAACTACAACATGCAGGTAGAGAATAATAATGGACACAGCATTACATATGAATTAAAGTTCGATGATAAATTGACTAATGAAAACTAACAGTAGCAAATCAGCTAAATGTAAATACACATAAAATGGAAACAAGCTAACAGGCCCACTCAGTTTCAAGTTCCTTCAGTACATAGAGAGATACATCAGTGCTTTACAGCTTATAGTAAATAGGTCTCAACGGGTGGCCATAGGTCTTTTCACCTTATAGAAAATAGGTCTCAATGGGTGGCCACGGTTAGATCGTCCGTCTTTAATACATACAGATAGATCAGAACATAGTGTTGTGCCAAATGGAGAAATTGCTGTATTATGTAGTGTACGATGTACATCATTATAGAGAGACATCACAACATAACCTGTATCCACGAGTAGCAGCACACTGGACACGATCGTAGAGAGCCTTCGCAACATCACCGTTATCCACGAGTATCACTCCGCCAAGACAGGCAGCAGCATCATACGAGCTGCAACATATGATCACGTAAAATTGTACAACGAATTAAATACATATGCATCCAGGTGTACATTTTACTATTTCACGGTCTGTTCTCCAAGCGCTCGAATCCTGCATACCCCAGAACTACAGAATCCACTGTTCCCTTAGATGTCAACGACGTAGAATAATGCTGTTGTGGATTCAATCATATTGCAAGATCCCAGACACAAGTCCTAGAAAGAGCGTCCATGCCCAGTATCCATACACTACTAATGAAGAATCATATTCGCTGGGCTGCTCACTTGACTCGCATGCCAGACAACAGGCTTCCTAAACGATTTTTTAAAGGCGAGCTGCGTTGTGGTAAACGCCCCCAAAGCGGCCAGCGGAAACAAGATACTCTGAAGATCTCACTAAAAGCTTTTGGAATTCATCATGACACTTGGGAGACTGCTGCCAAAGACCGAAATTCGTGACGTACATCATTACGCAAGTGTGCAGTCACTTGTAAAGCAAACAGGACTGTAAGAGCTGTGAAGAAAAGGCTGGACAGAAAAACCACTGCAGGAGACCCTCCTCCTGGAACGTTATGCATTCTTAGTCCACACTGTCAATGAACATTTCGAGCCAAAATAGACCTTATCAGCCATCTTAGAACTCACGGCTCCATACTTTCAACCCCATTGAATGAACTGAATGATAATCATCATTCTTGATGGACAAAAGAACATTGCTTCTGCCAGAAAATGAATGTTTTTACAGTCTGCCCATAGCAGGCGCCGGTACACGAAAACCAGATATTCTATTTTCCTAACAGAAAAAGCAAACAAACATATAAGCAAGTATTGTACACATCTCGAGACGTGTTGAGTATATATATATATATGGTGCTATCCCCCACAATTGTATAGAGCATATATATGGTGCTAGCCCTCATACTTGTATAGAGCATGTATGTAGTGCTATCCCCCATACTTGTATAGAGCAAATATATGGTGCTATCCCCCATAATTGTACAGAAAATATATATGGCGCTATCCCCCATACTTGTATATAGCATGCATATAGTGCTATCCCCCATACGTGTATTGAGCATATATATGATGCTAGCCCCCATACTTGTATAGAGCATGTATGTGACATTTTGTATCACACATCATTCGCTCCAAAGTTGAACCACAACTCATAAACGGGACTATAGAACATGCCTCGCACTTTTTTGCATTGTACATGAACACGTCAACTCTAAGAATAGATCTGCCATCAATCTGACTCGCAGGTCAGCGTTCGAAACTAAAGAAATGATTGGAGAGGGTTAACCTTTGTGGCGTGCCCAAATGCTTTCTGGGATAGCCCCAAAGCCCCAACGATAACACCCAAGTTAAGATTCCGTGAGGAACAGATGTGTTTTTCAGAAAGGATTATTTTAATTTGGTGTCCCTCAGAATTCAATCGTAAGAAAGCTTCTGTGGATTATATTTGGTTGACCTAAGATGTACATGTACAGGTAAAGCTTTGTCTCCGTGAGATATGTATGTGTATCACGTTCCAGCACTTAAGAATATGTATTTTCAATTTTTAGATAGCCGCACATTCTTGTCACGGCCACTGCAAATGGCGGAAACTGTCATCACTGTTCTAAGACATCTAACTTCATCTTTATTTTCGAGCTTTTAGAGAAGTGCATTGATGTGCACTAAATCTTAAGCTGTAGGAAGAGGCAAGTCTGGACACCTTCATGCTGTTCTTAATATAAAACAGTACAACCTCTTAGGTCATGCAAGAGCCTGGTTTGGAAAAGACAAGCTGTAACGTATGTATCGACCACTGTTTCTTTCTAATCTACAGCCTCTTCAACACTGGAGAATGAAAGAAGGAGAGAATTAATGTATCCCCTTTCTGTCTTTATTTGCTCGTGACGTTGAGAGAGATTGATGTGAAAAACTGGTAAGCATTGTAATCAGGTCCAGCGTAGTAAACTGCTTTGATATATTTAGTACAGAGAACCATAATGACTACTATAGCATACTGCACTATTGTCGAACTGATGTCAGGCTAACAAACCAAATTAGGCACACAAAGTCTTGTCCTTACCTTTAGCTGAAAGGGACTAAATTTTAATGCACTCAGGCAAACAAAGAAGAAGAAGATTAGCATTGGTATGAGAGAAAGGGTTTGTACTTTGTTATCTCGTATCTATAACTATGTGTACATGTTATTGTCAATGGGTGAGAGGCGGAGTGAATTTTCTCAAGTGAGTACTTCCTCTGTAAATTAATATTCATTCCATGAACATAACAAATACTTGTAACATCTTAAGAATGAAGATATTCATCTTATGCTTCATGCATTGTAACTACTAACCAGCATGGGAAATATCATTTAAAATATTGCACCCCTGTTTGGAAAAGTAAGTAAAGGAGGATAAGCTTTCATGCATTGTAACTAGTGATTAGCATGGGGAGATATTCAGATGATCACACCCCTGTTTAAAATAGTAAAGGAGGGAAAATGGGAGAGGAGGTGAGAAAGAATTGAACAAGAATTGTAAACTGGCAAACTAAACATCTGATGCAGCTCTGGTCTGGAAATATGAGTTAACATAAATTATCATATCATCAGAACTTCCATCCTACATCATTGCTGTCCAGGATCAAACCTTGATGTGTAAAATTTGCTCATATGTCTCCATCAGACCTCTAAGCTTTGTCATTTCCTATTGTCCATGTCCTCTATGAGAATATCAACACATACAGATCAAGATGACTACAAGAGCAAAAGAAGATCTGACTTTCCAGATAACAGATGCTTGTCAACAGTTTAGATTGAACCAGTACAAAGTAGAGACACTGTAGTAGATCTCAACCTATAGATACTGCCTGATTCTTCTTCTTTCTAAAACTTCTCTGTGCAGCCAATTTTTCATCCTTGTCAACTGCACTAACAACTTCAGTTTGACCACATATGAATGGGAGCATTATGTTTATTAAAAAAGGTGAGGAAAGACGGTGTTCGCAAGAATGATGGAAGGATAGATTGGTGAAGAAAAAAAGGACGAATCCAGAACATTAATGCCAAGGATCAGTCTGGAAAGAGATTAGGGGAATCGACACTCTGTCAGAGTTTGGCCAGCTTCCCCGAATTTGTTATTCCGAGAGTCGACATATGTACTCAATATGGTAACAATTCACAGTGGACTGCCAACCCAATGTCTCCAGCAATATCTAAGTGCTAATTTGCTTCTCGGACATTCTATCGACTTCCTCATGCCATACCTGCACACCACTACCAACCTAAGATGAACATGGTCACCATCTGACTTATTCATAGTAAAATATCAAGAACTGAGAACTTTAACACCAATGAACTAAGAACTATTGTGTTAGAGACTTTTTAGTTCAACAAACCATGGATCCTTATATCATCAACATAATCAAGTATTTAACAGATCAGACATTGATAGGAGAGAACTGTGAAAGGGCTCAGTGAGTCATTCTTTGAACTAACTCACTAACAAAACCAGTTGTGTACAAGTGATCTATAATTGACAGTATGATGCATCTAACTGTGTAGTGATGTGTTGTTTATGTTTCAAAGATGCACCAATTGCTTCATCAACCACAGGTTTTATAGTAAATAAACAAATATTAATTGCCCTCCTTATCTTGTCAAGTATCTCGTGATGTGCCAACCTTTCATATGTGTTTAATTATTGTTATTATTAAACACCATTGAAGAATTTGGAACGGAAAGCGGCTGGATAACCACGAACAGTCAGTAAATTCCTGATCTGTTGTAAGCTCACAGGTTCCAAATTGTTCATAAGGGAGAACTGTTAAATATAAATATATTTCCTGTAACCGTTTCACCTTCTTGGGGAAAATGGATACAGGTGGGGGTTCGTGAGCTAATCACTAGTTCTCTATTTGGGAAAGTGAAATTCGGAGTGGAACCATCAATATAACCGGGAACTCGCTAGATATCCAGAGCTACCCTGGGTCACTTTGGCTTCCAGCGACCTGTCCACTCCATATAAAATTAGTCCCATAACTCTAGCATGACTTCATAACGGGGCAGGCTTTAGTGGGTACTGCAGCTTCCTGCTCTTGATCCCCGGCCATGTCTTCTTTATCATGCACCCTCGTGCTATTATTTTATTTAAATAAACACACATAGTATTGTTTGGCGCTCACAGAAGGAGAAGAACAAAGTAGAGACTAGAGGACGCACTAGACAATATCAAATGTATTATTTATTTATGTAACTGTTTCAGTGGCCTCAACGGGTTCACCTATTGATTTACTACGTTATTGTATAAATACTCGTTTAGATTCTTATGAAATATTAAATATACTCGTATATCTTCACATTAATAGCAATAAATACCCGTATATATTCATATGTTTGACAATCGCCAGATCTGAGACAATTGCCTCCTATTGTTACACCTGAAAATCATTGTCAGTTATCCAAAATACCTGTACTTAACCTGGCATGTATGAAAACAGAAACAGGCGTCTTCTTTCCAGAATTTTGTGTCTTTTGCACAATATAACACATTCCAGTTATCTCGTCATCAAGCCAGGTTGTTTGGGGTGACAAGAGAACGAACAGAATAATTGTAGCCTTGGGGGACAGAAATACAGAATACTTTGTTGAGTCAAATCATGAAATTGTAATCATTGTGAATTCATGTTTATTTCCAGAATCCGAGACCTGAATCTGTCATGGTTCCAGCAGTGAGTAAGATAACGTAAAGGAATGGATGCAGTAATTTAACGATAATTGCAAAATGTGTACATTTATCAGATATTTCGCTAACGTTGTATGGTAAAAGCTAATACTTTTTGTAAAATTGTTGTAATAAATCTCAGAAAACTAACAATGCACAATGGTTAAATAAAAGGAATGGATGCACATATTATATTCTACCATATTCGAAAACTTATATACAATAGGACATTCAGGAAAAAACATGGAATAATATATAGAATCAAGGAGTAGAAAAACAAATTAATCCTATTTTCAACATTTCTTGCTCACACCTTCATCACTTAGTAACTACCGAAATAGAATAAGCTGTGAAGTGTCTGTGTGTTTATTGTCTCAACATTACGCTGGTTGCACAGTGGTAGCAAAAGAAATAGGTGAGGTAGTAGTCGAAATAAGAACTTTTGTAGTTGTAACAATAAAACCAGTACTAGTGTGTGTGTGTGTGTGTGTGCGTGTGTGTGTGTGTGTGTGTGTGTGTGTGTACATATATATACCTGTCTCCCTGGTCTAGGGGTTACACAACTTTCTCTATAATCCTGTATACTCTCGTGAGTAATGTGACGTGCGCGATAATCGGTAGCGGTTCTCTCCGCGTCGATAACTTACGGTGTTTGTAAGCCGGTCTCTCAGAATGCAATGGCAAACTTCTGAGCGTAATCTTGCCAAGAAATCAACAATCAGCTGAAAGATGCTGATGTTGACAGCGATGTCCAGTAAAGGATATATATATATACAGAGTGTTTGTAAAGTCTCACTACGCATTGAATGCAGAACAACAGTTTGATGGAGAATGCGTTTTCCGTCTTGCAAACGGAATACATTCTCTCCAATATATATATATATATATATATATATATATATATATATATATATATATATATATATATATATATATATATATATATATATATATATATATCTTCTTCTTCTTCTTCTTCTTCTTCTTCTTCAGCGTTCCGAGCCATTGAGGTTCTTTGCTGCAGATACAATCCGTCTCCATTCGTCTCTCTGGTGGACCTTCCCTTGCCAGTCGTTGATTCCAAGTGCTTGTAGGTCTGTATATGTATTATCTCTCCACCGCCTTCTTGGTCTACCTCGGGGTCTACGGTCATTTATTTCCTGAGTGTAAGCGAGTTTTGTTTCCCTATTATCTTCCATTCTTTCTATATGCCCCAGCCATTGTAGTCTATTAGCCTTCATGATACCAGTGATTAGCGGGGACTTAACAGATCATAAATGTCTTTGTTACTTCTTCTTTTCCACTCTCCACTTTGTGTATCCCTAATGGGTCCAAAGATGCGTCTTAAAATTTTGTTCTCAAAGGTTTGTAACAATGCTTCGTCTCCTTTCGTTGTACTCCAGGTTTCAGAGCCATACAGCACAACTGGTCTGATCATTGTTTTGTATATTGTGATTTTGATGTTACGAGATAGCGCCTTTGATTTTAGTAGATGTTGTAGTCACTAGGAAGGACGAAATACCACAATGTAATATACAAGTAAATGGGAATATTCTTCAATAAGTGAGCAGGTACAATTATCTCGGAACAATAATAACATCTGATGGGAGATGCCTTGAAGAGATTAGAACAAGAATCGCCATGGCAAAAGTAGCCTTTAGCAAGATGAAAAACATATTGACCAATAAAAAGATGTCAATTGAAACGAGAAAAAGAGTGTTGAGATGCTACATTGAACCTGTACTTTTATATGGATGTGAAGCGTGGACAATGAGCAGTCAGGCTGAAAATCATCTGATGGCTGTAGAGATGTGGTTTCTGAGGAAAATGCAAAGAATACCATGGACAGCCAGAAAGACCAATCAACAAGTCCTTTAAGAAACAAATGAAGATCGTAAATTGATTAGAGAAATTAGACGTAGACAGTCAAAATTTTTTGGGCATGTTATGAGAAGAAATGGATTGGAGAATTTGGTGACAACTGGTAAGATCGAGGGGAATAGACCAAGGGGAAGACCTAGAAGCAAGTACCTGGATGGCTTGGCCTTGTGGCATGGTCGAGACAGAAACACGGAGCTGATCCACGACTCTGGTGATCGAGTGAGATGGCAGAACATGACCGCCCACGCTTACCGGCATGGCACATGATGGATGATGGATGGATGTAGTGCATAGTATATCTTATTTCCAGAGTTGATTCTAGTTTGTTTATATATATATATATATATATATATATATATATATATATATATATATATATATATATATATATATATATATATATATATATATATATATATATATATTTGTGTTTATATATATGTTTGTATATATATATATAAATATATATATATATATATATTTGTGTCAGATCTTAGTCAGATATGACTGAGCTACCTACCGTATAACAGTAGACGGTACTACCTGCTTTCTGTTAGTGCCGAACGTTGGGCGGCGCTTACCAAACCCGACACGCCACATTGCTATAATTATTATACATCCACATTACATACACATATACATACAGACACACACATACATATAAAACACCCACACACAAATATATATATATATATATATATATATATATATATATATATATATATATATATATATATATATATATATATATATATATATATATATATATATATATACTGAAGTCAATGAAACGAGGGCACCAACAAAACACATATGGTTTAAAAGACAAAAATGGGAATATGATAAATACCAATGAGGAAATGTGCAACACATGGAAAGAATATTTTATTGAATTACTAAATTGTGAAGCTCCAAATAACATTTTCCCACAGGAAGAGGTTCTAACATGCGAACCACAAATTGAAGAACCTACATTTGAAGAAATCCTATATGTAATCACACGACTTAAAAACAATAAGGCAACTGGGACTGATGGAATTGCTGCTGAATGTATAAAGGCAGGTGGCCATGCATTACATCTAAAGCTATACGAACTAATAATAAAAATCTGGAGGACAGAAGAATTACCCCATGACTGGAAAGAGTCATTATTGATACCTATCTTTAAGAAAGGAGACAAGTTCCAATGTGGAAATTATAGAGGAATATCACTACTGTCCACAAGCTATAAGATTCTATCCGCAGTATTACTAAATAGACTAAAACCATATTCAGAAGACATATTAGGTGACTACCAGGCGGGTTTTAGACAAAACAGATGAACAATAGATCAGATATTTATCTTACGACAAATAGCCGAGAAACATTGGGAATATAAAAGAGATCTCCATAACATTTTTGTGGATTTTAAAAAGGCTTATGATAGTGTCCATAGGAATAGTCTATGGAATGTTATGCAGGAATTTGGAATACCAAGGAAGTTAATTAACATGACCAAACTATGCATGGAAGATACTTATAATATAGTAACATATAAAGGCAGAAAATCAGACCCCTTCCAAATAACATCTGGCTTAAAACAGGGTGATGCACTATCGCCGCTACTCTTCAATCTGGCTCTAGAGAAAGTTGTAAGGAAGGGAAAGGAGGAATGTGATATTGGAGGAACATCCAAGCTGCTTGGTTATGCAGATGATATAGATATTATAGGGCAAAGTGAACAAAAGACATTAGAAATATTGACTCACTTAAAGGAAAAAGCCCAACAGATGGGGCTGGTTATCAACCAAGATAAGACAGAATATATGGTAATTTCAAGAGACGGAATGGCAAAAAACTCTGGCCACATACAAATAGATAATATGACCATTAAAAGAACGGAAACATACAAATACCTGGGTACAATCTTCAACTGCTCCAACATCATAAGGGAAGAAATACAAACTAGAATCAACTCTGGAAATAAGATATACTATGCACTACAACATCTACTAAAATCAAAGGCGCTATCTCGTAACACCAAAATCACAATATACAAAACACTGATCAGACCAGTTGTGCTGTATGGCTCTGAAACCTGGAGTACAACGAAATGAGACGAAGCCTTGTTACAAACTTTTGAGAACAAAATTTTAAGACGCATCTTTGGACCCATTAGGGATACACAAAGTGGAGAGTGGAAAAGAAGAAGTAACATATCATCATCATCATCAAGTGCCGTGCCGGCTGGCGTAGGCGTTCATGGCTCTCCACAGATCTCGGTCTTTGGTGTTCTGGATCAACTTTGCTGATCATATTCCTCCATGCCACCGTCTCAGTCCGTCCAGCATCATTTCTCTAGGTCTGCCTCTGCCTCTCTTCCCCTCGATCTTTCCAGTTGTCACGAAGTTCTCTAATGCCTCTCTTCTCATCACAATGCCAAAGAAAGATGTTTGTCTCTTTCTTATTGTTGTATATAGTGTTCTAGTTTCATTAGCCTCTTTCAGGCAATCGTTGTTAGTTACTCTGGCAGTCCAAGGAATTCGCAACATTCGTCTTAAAAACCACATCTCTGTTGCTTCTAAGTTCTTCCTAATTTGTTCATATTACATTCCAAGATTCGCTGCCATACAGCAAAACTGGTTCTATATAGCATTTTAGTACTCTCTTTCTTACATTCATTGATAGCGACTTATTGCATAAGATACTCTTCATTTTCTGAAATGCTGTCTTTGCCTGCCCTATTCTGCTCTTAATCTCTTTTGTACATCTTCCATCTGATGTTATAAGTGCCCCTAGGTATTTAAAATTATCCACTTGGTTGAGAATTTCCCCTTCTATTTCTATGTCACATTTTGGTGTCCCCATTTTCTTTGATATCACCATTGTTACTGTTTTCTTGATATTCAAGGACAGTCCTTTCTGTGCACTCTCTGTTACTACACTGTCCAACAATTGTTGTAGGTCTGTTGCATTATCCGCTACCAATACTGTGTCATCTGCATAGCGTATATTGTTTATATTATATCCTCCGATTAGTATTCCTGGCTTCTCTTTGATCTCTCTCATTATTACTTCGCTATACAGGGAGAAGAGATCGGGTGACAAGACACACCCCTGTCGTACTCCTAGCTTTATCTGTTCGTAACTACCCTCTTTATTTCCCATTTTAATTGCTGCTACTTGGTTCCAGTATATATTCTTTATTATTCTTAAATCTTTCCCATCAATGTTGATATCTTCCAACATTTTAATCAGCTCATCATGTTTTACTTTATCAAATGCCTTAGTATAATCTATGAAGCATAAATATATGTCTCTCTGTTTCTCTATTGATCTTTCTATTAGTGTTCGTAATATATATATTTCATTGTTTGTACCCTTTCCTTCCATAAAACCATATTGTTCTTCACTAATTTCCATTTTTATTTTCTTTCTTGTTCTTCTCATTATAATTCTGAGTAGAAGCTTAGTGACATGGTTTATGAGGTTAATTGTACGAAAATCTTCGCATTCAAGTGCTCCTGGTCTCTTTGGTATTGCTATCAATACAGATTTCAACATATCGCTCTGTAAATATCCACTGTTGTAAATATCATTCAGCATTTTGGTTAATATATCTACCCCAAATTCTCCCAATACTTCTAATTCTTCTACTGTGATTTCATCTGGCCCAGCTGTTTTTCCTTTCTTCATATGTTTCATAGCGTCAGCGACTTCTTCTTTTAGAATAGGGGGGCCTTCTAAGTTACTTTCTTCTGTTAATTCTTCCCTTTCTCCATTATATAATTCTCTTATATACTCATTCCACCTCTTCCTTATAGCACCTTGCTCCAATAATATTTCTCCTGTTTTTGATTTCAAACACTCTGTATTTATTCTTATTTTTCTTCCTGTGAGCTCGCTGATTTGTCTGTGCATACTTTTTTGATCTTTAATGGAATTTAATTCAATTTTTTCTGCATTGCTCGTTTAACTCAACTTTCTTTTGCCTTCACACATTTATCTCTTATTTCTTTATTTATCTTAGCATACTCTTGTTTCTCATTTTTATTCTGTTTCCTTTTGTCCATCATCCTTAAGATTTCTTCATTCATCCATTTTTTCTTAGCTTTTTGGCTTCTCTCCGGTAATATTTCTTTGCTAGTTTGATGAATGGAGTCCCTTAACATTTCCCATTGTTCATCTATACTCTGTATTTTAGCTATTGCATTGTACCTATTTTTCACAGTCACTCTGTATTGTTCTTGAATTTCCTTATCTACTTACAGAACCTCTTATTAAGTCTCATGTTTTTAACCATTTTTCCCCTCTCTTTAATCTTACTTTTATTTGTCCACATAGTGGTACATGATCACTGTTACAGTCAGCACCAGGCATTGTCTTTACATTAATTAATGCATTTCTAAATCTTTTATTAATAAGTAAGTAGTCAATTTGGTTGCGTATTTTCATATCAGGGCTTTTCCATGTGTATAGTCGTCTTTTATGGTGTTTAAACCATGTGTTTCCAATTATCATATCATTAATAGTTGCCCATTCTATTAGTTTCTCTCCTCTTTCATTTCTTGTACCTAAACCGTAATTCCCCACTATATCCTCTATTTTTCCCTTTCCTACTTTTGCATTAAAATCTCCCAGTATTATTTTTATTTCTTGTGATCCAATTTGGGCTATTGCCATTTATACTTCATCGTAAAAGTTTTGTATATCTTCATCACTACTGTTTGTTGTTGGTGCATATACTTGTATAATATTTATATCTATTGGTTTGCCTTTGATTTTGACCATTTTAACTCTATCTGAAATGCACCAGTATCCAGTCATAGATTTCGCTGTATTTTCATCAAATATTATCCCTACACCTTTTTCATGTGTGTCCCCTCCAGAATAAATTATTGTGTGTTTGTTGGTTATACCCCAGAGTATCTTCTGCCGCTGATTCAATCTAATGCAATGAACAGCAAGCGCCTAAATTTTTTACATGTCTCAAAGCCTAGATTGGACCTATACAAAACATGTTTCGCCTATTCTGGTGCGCACTTATGGAATGATCTGCCTCCAGATCTGAAAACTCCAATGAGTCCCTACACATTTAACCGAAAACTCTTTCAATACTTAATCCGTACCGACTATATGCCACCATACTTCATTTACTGGTATAATTGTTCATTATAATTGTTCATTATAATTGTTCATTATAATAGTTAATTATAATTGTTTAACTATAATTGTTCACTATATATGTGTGTGTGTGTGTGGGAGAGAGAGAGAGAGAGAGAGAGAGAGAGAAAGTGGGTGTCAGAGAGAGTGAATGTGTGTGCGCGCACGTGCGTGCGTGTGTGTGGGGAGAGTGATTGAGCGAGAAATGGTAGAGGAATGTGTCAGTGCATGCATTCGTACGTGTGTGCGTGAGAGTGAGTGAGGGAGTGTGTGCGTGCATGCATGCGTTCATGCGTATGTATATGTGTGAGAGAGTGTGATTGAGAGAGTGAATGTGTGTGTGAAGGATTGTGTGTGAGAGAGTGAGACAGTTCGAGAGTTGATGTGTTAGTGTGTGTGAGCGCGCGCATGCGTGTGAGTGTGTGTATATGAAAGAATTCAGAGAGAGAGAGAGAGAGAGAGAGAGAGAGAGAGAGAGAGAGAGAGAGAGAGAGAGAGAGAGAGCTGAGCAGATGCATGTTATGTAACACGCATGTTATGTATCACGCGAATCCATATGTTTGTGTATTCTCATCTGTCATATTATCAGTTAAATACCATTTGATTTTATCATGTATAATATGAACTTATGTACATTACTGTAGTTTGAGTGAGAGAGTCAGTGAGTGTGAATGAGAGACAGAATGAGTGAGCGTGAGAGTGAATGTGTGTGTGTGTGTGTGTGTGTGTGTGTGTGTGTGTGTGTGTGTGTGTGTGTGTGTGCCTTCTCTGTGTGTATCTCTGTGTGTGGGAGCATCACTATTTTTACGTCACACACTGTTTATGTACACATTTTTCTCCATGTTTAACATTTTTATGAGAATGCTCAGACAATTGTCAGTGTATGTGTGTGAGTAAAGTGTGGGAGTTTGTTCATACTAGTTTCAATGCTCACGTGAGACATTTTGTATGTGTCTAGATGTGAGGAGGTGTGATTGTGTGTGGAGGATGTGTATGAGTGTGGGGATATGTGTGGGTGGGGGATGTGTGGGTTGGGGTATGCGTTTGGATGGGTTGGGGTGTGTGGGTTTTTGTGGGTAGTGATATTTGTGGGTGTTGGTGGGGTGTGTGGATGGATGTGTGGGGGTGAAAGTAGGGGTGTGGGAATGGGTGTGGGGGATGTGTGTATGGGTGGAGGATATGTGTATGGGACGGGTGTGGGGTGTGTGTGTTTATGTGGGTGGTGATGTGTGGGTGGTTTGAGGAAGTATGTGTGGGTGGCGGGGTTGTGTGGGTAGGGGATTGTGTTGGGTGGATTGGGGATGCAAGGGCGGGTGGGGAGAAGTGTATGGTGTGTGGGTTTGAGATATGTGTGCGGTGTGTTGGTGGGGGATGTGTGCATGGTGTGTGGGCGGGGGGTGTGGTGGTATGGGTGAGGATATGTGTGTGGATGGGGGATAGTGTGTGGTGTGGGGGATGTGTGTGATGGGTGCGGGGAATGTGTGTATGGGTGGGGTGGTTGGGGGAAGTATGTGGGGGTGTGTGGGTGGGAGATGTGTGCGTGGATGGGGAATGTGTGGGTGGGGGTGTGTGAGTGGCTTAGGGATGTGTAGGTGGGTGAGGGATGTGTATGTGTCGGGGTGGGATGCGTGAGTGGGTGAAGGATGTGTGTGGGTAGGGGTATTGTGATCGAGAGATGTTTGGTTGGGGGTGGGTGGGTGGGGTGTGTAGGTGCTTAGTGGAGGATGTGTGCGTGAGTGAGTGTGTGTTGGTGGACGGGTAGGGAATGCGTGTGTGGGTGGGGAGAGGTGTGTGGTGTGTTGGTTAGGGATATTGTGTGGGTGAGGTATGTGTGTGTGGATGGGGGATTTTTGTGGTGTGTGGGTGGGGGTATGTGGGGTGGATGGGTAAGGGTATCTGTGTGGGTGTGGGTGGGAATATTGTGCGGTATGTGGGTGGGGGATATGTGTGTGGTGTGTAGGTGGGGATGTGTGGTGGTATGTGGGTGTGGGATGTGTTGGTGAGGGATATGTGTGTGTGTGTGTGTGGTGCGTGGGTTGGGAATATTGCGTGGTAGGGGATGTATGTGATGTGCGGGTGGGGGATTGTGTAGTGGGGGATTGGGTTAAGGCATGTATGGGTGGGTGGAGGATGTATGTGTGGGTGGTGGGGTGTGTGTGTGAGTGGATTGAGGATGTATGGGTTGTTAGGGAGATGTGTGTGTGTGGGGGGGGGGGGGGTAGGGAGATGTCAGTTGGTGGGGATGTGTGTGTATGGTTTGGGGATGTGTGAGTGGATGTGCGATGTGTGGGTTGGTGGGGGATTGTGTGCGTGGGTGGTGAATATGTGGTCAATGGAGATGTGGCTGGGGGATGGGTGGTTTGAGGTGTGGATGGGGAGAGGATGTGTGGGTTAGGATGTGTATGTGGGTGGGCGTGGGATGTGTGGGTTGGTGGGGGAATGTTTGTGGGTGGCGAGTGTGTTTTGGTTGGGGGAACAGGTGAGGGGAGAGTGTGTGGGTGGGGGATGTGCGGAAGGGGGATGGGTCGGTTGGTGGGGTATGTATGTGTCCCTTGGTGTGCGTGTGTGTGGGTAGGTGGGGGTGTGTGTGTGGGTGGGGTGATGTATGGGTAGGTGGGAGATGGGCCTCATAACATGGTAATTTGCCTTGTTTATGTTTACAACATTCATTTCACAATGTTTATTTTTCTTCTTATGTAAATGTATAATGCTCTTGATGAATGAAAGACGAGTGATTGGAAGGGCCGAATGTAAGACGGGCCTGCGCGCCCAATTTGTAACCCTAATAAAGTTGATTTGATTTGATTTGTTCCTACTCTAAATTTATTTAGTTTAGTTATTGTTTTAGTTTTGCCATCAGTAGCTGGATGACGGTCTGGTGTCACCTGTGGCTCATGACTGTCCCTACCGGACGAGGATGTCCTAAGACAGCCATTAACGTCGTTCACTATTTCTGAAATGTGTGTCGCCATGAAATCTTGGGAAGATAATGTGGTGGTTTCACCTTGCCTTCCACATTCACATGGTGGTCTTATATATATATATATATATATATATATATATATATATATATATATATATATATATATATATATATATATATATAGTTTGGCATATTGTGCTTAAAAAAGCTTAATAACTACGACCCATGGCCGTGGCCAGTGTGGCTGATAAGGCCAATTCGTGCTGTAAATGTTTGTCCACAGTGGATGCATGTGAAAATATTGTCATTTCCACCATCATGCACCATTTTACGTCTCTCACGCTCTGTGTGTGCTTTATCTGAAATCATTTTCTCGTTTGCTTTATTCCATTTCTGATAGTTGCCCTCCATGCAACACGTTCAGCGGCGACTTGCTCCCTATGTGCATTAACAACACTGCTATGGAAATCCTGAGTCCATCCCCCCGAAAGCATAAAGACTGGTTTGATGAAAATTCCGAAGACATCAACCAATTGCTGGCCGAGAAACATCTTCTCCTCAAGGCACATTTGAATGACCCAAAGTCAACATTAAAAAAAGATGCTTTCAAGAACATTCAGAGAGTAGTGCAGCAGAAACTTCGGCACATGCGGGACTCCTGGCTGAGCAGCAAAGCTGATGAAATTCAGGGCTTTGCTGACAGACATGATATGAAAAACTTCTACGACTCACTGAAAGCGGTCTATGGTCCTTCATCACCAGGCATAGTTCCCCTCCTCAGTGCAGATGGGGGAACATTGGTCACCGATAAGAAAGAAATCCTCCAACGCTGGGCAGAGCATTTCAGCAAAATCTTAAATGCAACTTCCTTCTTCGATGATGAAACCATCAACTGCCTTCCTCAAGTTCCCACCAATGAGACTCTTGATGACCTGCCAACCATAGTGGAAATAAACAAAGCCATCCAGCAACTCTCCAGCGGCAAGGCACCTGGTCCTGACTCCATCCCAGCAGAGATATACAAGGCAGGTGGGCCGGTCATAACAGAGCAGCTTCACCAAGTCTTCACAAACATATGGATGAAAGAGACCATGCCACAAGATTTTAAGGACGCGTCAATAGTCCACCTTTACAAACGTAAAGGAAACCGCCAATCCTGTGACAACCACCGAGGCATCTCCTTGCTTTCAATTGCAGGGAAGATACTCGCCAGAATTCTTCTCAATCGCCTCACAGCCCATCTCGATCAAGGTATTCTTCCTGAGAGTCAATGTGGCTTCAGAAAAGAACGTGGAACTGTTGACATGATTTTCGCTGCAAGGCAGCTGCAAGAGAAATGTCAGGAACAGAACTGCGAAATGTTCTCCACTTTCATTGACCTTACCAAGGCTTTTGATACAGTCAGCAGAGAAGGACTGTGGAAGATTATGGCAAAATATGGCTGTCCACGAAAGTTTGTCCAAATAGTGCGGCTATTTCATGACGGCATGCAGGCAAGAGTACAGGAAAATGGTGAATTGTCTGAACCCTTTCCTGTCACCAATGGAGTGAAGCAAGGATGTGTCCTGGCACCAACACTGCTCAGCCTCATGTTCTCAGCCATGTTGATGAATGCCTTCGAGAACGACGACATTGGAATAGACATCAACTACCGTATGGATGGAAAGTTATTCAATCTCAGAAGGCTGAAAGCTAAAACCAAAATTAACAGCGGCACCGTCATAGAGCTCCTGTTTGCTGATGATTGCGCTCTATACGCCAACTCAGAGGCGGACATGCAACATAATGTTTCAGCTTTCTCACATGCCTTTGCCAACTTTGGGCTCAATATCAACTTGGAGAAGACTGTAGTTATGTACCAGCCAGCTCCAGGGAATAATCACACTGTGCCGAATATCAAAGTGAATGATCATAGACTAAGTGTTGTGGACAAATTCACCTATCTTGGCAGCACCGTGTCACAAGCTGCCACAATCGATGATGAAGTGAATGCAAGAATCTCCAAGGCCAGTGCAGCCTTTGGCAGACTGTACAAGAATGTATGGGACAGAACTGGAATAAGGCTGCAAACAAAGCTAAAAGTCTACAAAGCAGTTGTATTATCCACACTGCTATATGTTTGTGAAACCTGGACTGTTTATCAGCGACACGCTAGGAAATTAAACCACTTCCACACAGTCTGCCTAAGGAAGCTACTGAAGATTAAATGGCAAGACAAGATTCCAGACACTGAAGTCCTAGAAAGAGCATCCATGCCCAGTATCCACACTCTACTGATGAAGAATCAGATTCGCTGGGCTGGTCACTTGACTCGCATGCCAGATCACAGGCTCCCTAAACGAATTTTTTACAGCGAACTGCGTTGTGGTAAACGCTCCCAAGGTGGCCAGAGGAAACGTTTTAAAGACACTCTGAAAATTTCACTGAATGCTTTTGGAATTCATCATGACACCTGGGAGGCTGCAGCCAGAGACCGAAATTCGTGGCGTGCATCATTGCGCAAAGGTGCAGTCATATGCGAGGCAACCAGAACTGCAAGAGCTGTGAAGAAAAGGCAGGACAGAAAAACCACTGCAGGAAATCTTCCTCCAGAGACGTCAAGCATTCTTTGCCCACATTGTCAAAGAACATTTCGAGCCAAAATAGGCCTTATCAGCCATCTTAGAACCCACGGCTCCACACCTTCAACCCCATTAGATGAAATGAATGGTCATCATCATTCTTGATGGACAAACAACATGTGCATTATCAATGCCTGTATCAATCATGTCCCGCTTACACACATCTTTGTATCGTAGTAGAGGCCGACCCTGAGATCTCCTACCCATCTGTAATTCACCAAAAAAGATGTCCTTTGGTATTCTACCATCATCCATCCTCCTAACATACCCTATCCATCTAAGTCTACGAAGACTTGGCATGGAATACACCGTCACACAACCTGATCTTTCCAATACTTCAGTATTAGTGATTTTGTCTTGCCACTTAATACCAAGTATTCTTCGCAGACACCGCATATGAAAGCTGTTTAAACGTTTCTCTTGGTGTGAGTAAGTTGTCCGGGTTTCACTTCCATTAAGAAGAGTACTAAGGACACAGGCTTGGTAGACGAGGACTTTTATTTTGGCAGTAAGCTTCCTTTCTGGCTGTTTTGTTCATTGATTCATACTTAGGTGGACACGTTCGATTCTACCTAAGTGTGTATTTACTAGCGTCCAGCTTGCTAGTTTTATTGTATGTTCATTCATATTTGCTCGATAGACTTCCCCACCTATTTTTTAAATTGTGTCAGGTCTTAATCAGATATGACTGAGCCAACGTATGACAGTAGACTGTACTACCTGCTTTCTGTTAGCGCCGAATGTTGGGCGGAGCTTACCAAACCCGACACCCCACATTGTGCCAACGGCTTCTGGCCGAAGAGGTCTTGTAATTCAGTTTCTGATTTTGCTATTAGTGCTTGGTCGTCCGCAAACAGGAGTTCTCTAATGGTTAGATTTGCAGATGGTTCTTCTTCTGTGTTCTCGTTATGCGGTATTCTTGCTGTCTCTGCTTGGCTGTTTTCTTTACATATGTCGTCTGTATATGTTAGGAACAAGACAGGGGACAGGACACAACCTTGTCGTACTCCATATCTTATGGTGAAGGGTTCTGAGTGTCCTCCAGTTGCTCTCACTATGCATTCACTGTTGTTGTATAAACTTCTGCATAGGTTTGTTAGATATGTACTCACCCCATATTGTTTAAGGATTTCCCACAGCTTGTTTCTGTCTACTCTATCGAATACATTTTCTTGGTCGACAAATGCTAAGTAGAGTGTTTCAATGAATTCGATTGATTTTTCTATAAGTTGTCTAAGAGCAAAACTGGCATCTGTGCATCCTTTGTTTTTCCTAAATCCAAGTTGTATTTCGGTTAGCTGTGGTTTTAAAGTAGTTCGTAATCTTTTTTCAAGAATGTTGAAAAATATTTTCCCAGTATGACTCAACAGTGAAATGCCTCTGTATTGTGTGCAGTCTCGTTTGCTGCCTTTGTTTTTCCAAATTGTAATAATTATGGCGTTTCCCCAGTCTTGTGGTGTCTGTTGTTCTACCCAAACATGGTTGAATAGTCTATGTAGCCAAGCTGTTCCTACTGCTTTTGCTGCTTTAATTAGTTCATGTGGTATTTCATCCTGTCCCGGTGATTTGTTCAATGGTGCTATTCTGATGGCTTCTATAATTTCTTCTTTTAGTATGTCTGGTTCTAGTTCTTCGGTGACATCTATGTAGGTTACCTTGAGTTCCTGTGACATCTGATGGGATGTTGAGAAGTTTTTCGAAATACTGCTTCCATCTTATTAGGATTTGTTTTTGTTCACTTATTGGTTCTCCATATTCGCTGTTTCTTATTTCAGTTGGGTCAAAGGGTTCTCCTCTGGTTCGCATTGCACTTATCTTTTTGTAGAAGTTTCTAGTTGCCTCCTTGTAGATTTTATTTAGGGTTTCTCCATACTCTTCCCAGTCTTTTTGTTTTTCCCTCTTTACTTTTCTATTCACACATCTTCTCGCTATTCTGTATTCTATGTAATCACATTTGTGTTTGCTCTTCAACCACTTTTTATATTTTTCCCTGTTGTCTTTTACAGATTTCTTAACTTCTGCTTTCCACCAACTTGTTATTTTCTTTATCCGTGTTTTGCGTTTTTTAGTGATCCACATGTTATTTTTGCATTATTTAAAATCCTTGATTTGAACATCTCCCATTCTTCTCCCACTGTTTTTCTTTCTGTAGGTAATTTTACAAAGAGTTCAGTTAGTTCTTTCTCATAATTTTCCCTTACTGCCTCGTCTGTAAGGTTTTTTTAAGTTTACTGATTCGCATGGCATGTATTTTCCTGATCTTTGTTTTCTTCGTCTGATATTTCTTATTGTGGCAACGACTGCTTTATGATCTGTGTTTATACTGAAATTGGGCATTGCCTTTGCATCTAATATATTTCTCTTTCTGTTATTTCTTGTTAATATAAAATCAATTTGGCTTTTAGTATCTAGATCGTTCCAATCATACCAGGTGTATACATGTGAATCTTTATGTTTATAGAATGTGTTTGTTATATAGAGGTCGTGTTGGCTGCAAAGCTCTATCAGTCTACTTCCGTTATCATTCCTTTCATTATGCTGATCTCCAAATTCCCCCAGATGTATTTCTATGCCCTCTCTGTTATGTCCTAGTCTTGCATTGAAGTCTACTATAACTATGATGTTGTCCTGCTTATCTATTTTATTTAGCACGTCGTGTATGTCTTCGTAGAAGTCCTTGCATTCTTGCTCATTATTGTTTGCATTACATGGTGCGTATATTTGTACATATGTTGTAATTGTTTGTTCTTTTATTCTCACTGTTATGATTCTTTCTGATATATATTTTATTTCTAGTATTCCTCTTGCTAGCCGTGGTTCGATGACTATTCCCACACCGTGTCTTGCCCTTTCTTGCTGTTCTACTCCAGAGTAAACAAACGTGTAACTGCAGTGGAGCTCCTTGCATCCTTTCCCCCTTGTTCTGGTGTCCCCTATTCCCATCAGTCCAATTTTCCTCTCTTCCATTGTTTCTATAAACTCGTCTTCTTTACTATTAGGTCTGCAAGGTGTGGAATGCACCTGGCCCTGCAGCCAGCAGGGTTAGGATCGGCCAGCCTCTCCCAGGAAGGGTCAAGAGCGAAAATTAGTAGCCTGCCGATGACCCGCAGACTACACAAGTCAACCCCCACCTCCACGTGGTGCAGACCGGGCAACCATGACCGCGAGGTCATGGGCTAACGGGGCTATGGCTCGCCATAGGGGATGGACTCCCTGTGGTCAGATTAGTGTCCTAAACCTGCGACTGGCCTATCAAGCCGGCAGGGGATCTTCATACTGCTCGTAGAAAAACTAACAAGTATAAACGGACTTGTTAGTGCTCCGTTAACTTAAAATTTTGAAACAGATAAACTGTCTTTATTATACGCGTCTCACTGCCAGAAGAAAAATGCAATGGACCTTTCTGACACAGAGGCTCTATGTTCCGGTCTTCGCTGACTCCGTTGTTCTCCTGTCTCACGCGCAGAATCAGATGCAGGATAAACTAAACACATTGAAATGGGGGTTATCTCAATTAGGGTTACACTTTTACGAGGTAAAGACAAAGATAATAAGAATTAAACACTAGTTTCCACGAACACCAACCCACCTCCCCACCGTTTTCCAGTCTCACATATCGACTGGCCGTAGACATAAAATATCAGGGGTGTCTGTCTAGCATTTAAACAGGAAGCCGCGGTAACGCCTGGACTAGAGCGCTACTGCCGGCCTGGTGTCCATTGTGGCGAAATTATCTCAATTCTGATTGTTAAGCAAATAGAAATAGCCCCCCCCCCCCCCACACACCCCCCCCCCCCCCCCCCACATCCACCTAGCCTTAAAATAGGTTCCTGTAAATTAAAGGCGACCGACGTGATACTGACCACATCACCTTTAGAGTGTCGATTGTTCTATAAACTATAGGCTGATGCCGCAAAAGCAGTACACCTGAAGGCATGCAAATAAGGGCCCTTTACTATATTAACCATATAGTCAATAGACTCATGGCGCATAAGGCCCATTTGCTTCATTTACGACATGGTCAATAGACTCATGGCGCTTTATTTACCATGTGGTCAATAGACACAAGACATATAAACGGGTCGAAATATGTATTATCGCGTGGACAAACACGTCCTTCATTTAACTTTATTAAGAGTGACACAGTTAATATAAAATTAAATCGACAAATATATTACTTTGTCTTAGTTGTGTTTATTATTTTTATTTGTGTAAAGTATAAGAAGAGTATTGACGTGATGTATAGAGCCTATACTATTATGTGTAAATGAAACAAGAAAAATAAATACACACCTTGAAACACAACCATTGGCCGTGAAAATATGCTTTCTGGGGACAATGCAAAGAAGCTAAGAACGAAATAACAACTAATGGGAACATCCTATATGAAACAACTAAATATTATAAATGATTTGAGAAATTAGACACAGGCAGTCAAGACTTTTAGAACACGTAATGTAAGACGTAAACTTGAACATGTAGTGACAACTGGCAAAATTTATGGAAGAAAAGCAATGGAAAAGAAAAGAGACAAATGCCCAAATGGTTTAGTCACATCATATAATCGGGACAAGAAGACAGACCTGATCCTGAACTGATCGTGTTAGATGGTACATTATGACTGTCCACGATTATCGATCTGGTGCGTGACGACGATTAAAGTTTTAATTAGCGATGACTGCTTGACTACCTACCTGCCTATCTGCTTGACTGTCTATCTGTTGACTACCTTCTTGCCTACGTATCTATTTATCTGTTTGTATGTCTGCCTACCTACCAACCTTCTGTCTGTCTTGTCTGGTAACGCTTGATTCCGTCACTTACAACAGCTCTTATCTACCATTGTTCTATTGAGTGTTATTCGCACATGAATTAATGCCCGACATTTCAAGTATTAGCTACTTTAACCTAAGTGTTATATTGTCATGTTCTACGGTTCAATGACATTTTTTTAAAATTGAAGCAACTGCCACATCTATTTAATTACCGCATTTATGAATTCGAACTCCAGTAATTAATTGTGAGTCTACAGTTCTAACATCTGACAACATACTACAAACGTTTGTGAATTGTTGGATAAGTGTTTATGTTATTTACAGAAATATGTAAGTGTTTTCACTAGATATCACATTTATTGGATGTTAGCAGCATTACGAACTGGGACAAAAATATTAGAGCGTTAATTTTACCGTTAAACTCCTCTCTTTAGCGGATAAGCTGCATCAACCGACAGCAAAATGTAAGCTATTATACAAAACTTAACTCAGGAAATTACACCCAACTGAAGCAATATCTCGACACTTATGGAACATATGGAAACTACTGGAAACCATAATTGAATGTTGTTAACCGTATCGAGTAGAACCCGTGTCACACAATCTTTTAATTGCTTGCCCTTGTGTGACATGTCTTGGTCATGTTAGATGCGTTTAAACTTGCTAACCAGTTCAATGTAAAATGATAGCCACTCTGTATCTAGCATTTCTGTATCTGTGTGAATGTATTTGACATTCACGCAATGTGAGGAGGAAAAAGTATAAAAAAGCATAAGATTAGAGGCGAAAGATCACACTGATTTCAACACTTGTTTCGCATTCTTGTAACATTTTAGCTATAACAATCAATTAAATAGCCCGGAAGCAGTTTCCTGTTATAAGTCTGTCATGTGACCGCGCCATCAGTTTGCAGACCTGAGAGCAACGGGTCCAGACGTCAAACATTCGTCCGACCGTGCTCTTGACATTACCGTCGCAGTTCCGTATCAACCTCGCTAGCACATCCGCCAATTTGAGATATACTTTGAGTAACTGTTATTGCTGTTGCTGGTTGCTGTGTGCGCTCATTTGAGATTGTATTATTGTCTTCTTCATTTATTTGTCTCAGTGCGTTACATTTTGTGATGGTAATTAAATCAAAATAAATTTTTTACAGGTCTAATCCCAGTTGGGTACCTTACCCATTCAGTTGTTACTTTAGTCAACACGTCCTGAAGTATATAATTTTACTTCTATGGGCGCCAAACAATAGTTGTGAACTTTAAACTGTGAAGTGTATGAACTTTCTAAGTAAATCTAATGACATAACTTCCTTATCCGATGTTGCTGTTAGACGTTGAGACAAGGGGGAACTCGAGTTCCATGGCCTACCTTTCAATTGTTAGTTAGTTAGTTTTGTAAGCAGTATTGTCTAGGATCACATACTTTCGCCATCAGTTTGCTCCACCCTGTCATCAGTAACAGGTAATAACAGTGTTCTCGTAACAACAATAATCAATTTGTAATATCAATATCGAAGCCTTTGTGGTAAGAGCAACAGAAAAATGTATTTATTTATTTTTTTTGTTTTGTTAAGGTGTAAAGTAGCATTTGACACACCTGACATCGTATGAGGCACATGTGTGTATTCACCAGTTGGCATTCGATGGGTAATGTGATCACTTTCATTCGCGCAGTTCTGACTTCCCTACGTTAATGATTCTATTGTATACGGAACGGTGTTCGGTGAAGCCTTGTGTTTTTAGACATCCTCGTTCAGCATATCCTAGGTGGCAGATCACATGTACCATACTCCTCTCTCTCTTTCTCTTTCTCTTTCTCCCTCTCTTTCTCTCACTCTCTCGCTATCTTTCTCTCTATACCTCTCTTTATATCTCTCTGTCGTCTTCTCTCCTTTCACAAATATATGTGTGTATATGATTGTGTGTGTGTGTTTGTTGGTGCTTGCATATGTAGATACGCTCATACACATATGTTCTATCACGCCTTGGTACACATATAAATCAGGCATAAAGAATGTGTTTCATCATTATCACAATCATACATCCGTGCACACTTCATTGCTCTTTGACATCTGCCTACCATGGCCAAACCATTACTGGCACACACGCATGCATTGTATGGACATCCACCGGGGCACTCCTTCGTAGTATTCTCTCTGGGCCCTTTATCATTTCTCCATTGCTTCCACTTGTTCCCACTTTACATTCCTCCAAGCCATCTTGTACCATGTCCACGCATTTATCTGGAATCTCCACTGGACTGTTCCCTTACCCTACCCTAGTTCCCATTACACCACAGACTCTCGCGTCGGTCTGTATAAGAGTATCAACGTCAAGATTCATATTAGTTTTACATCCTGGGATTCTGAGATAAGGAGCACATTTTGCTCAGTTTTCCATCTTCTTTTCGCTGCTCTCATTTCTTTCATCTTTCCATTCTTCTCATTAGATTAGTATGTCTTATTCTAGGTACCGTGGTGTCTGTCTATCGTTTCTATGTTGTGTTTTGCGTAGTTGTTTGCTGATGAAGGCTAATCCCCGTAACGTCCTGTGTTTTCCGTAATTTCGTAAAGCTGATAACTGTAAAGCTGCATTATATCATTTTATTGTATACGGTTTACCTCCCAAGACATGTTTCCCTGCCCAATTTAAGCTGGGTAAACTTGGGAGCTGTCAATTGCAAAGATCCTCAACGATTCGGATTCCAACCTATGATCAATCAAGGATTTGGTGGTAGCGTCAATATCAAATCGAAGTTGACATCTGTTGTCTCCACTGCTCGCGCCTAATGTCAGTATGGTATTAACCACATTGCGTAAAGATAATATACTGTAAATACACTGTGCTAATCAAATTCATATTTGTTAATTATATGCATAACAGGGAAAAGTGTAATAACGGTTTCTGGTTAGACAGAATTATAGCAGCCAACATAAGAAATTTACACTGAAAATGAAAATCAACACGACTATCATTTACGAAATTACCAATAATTCACTTGTCGAGGATGATAGTACAGAACTCGTGTATGTGCCATTCATAGTTGATGACACGCAAATGTATATCTTTTCACTCGTCAATTTTATTTTCCTTGGCGGGCTTGTCAGTTTTTTCGGTACGATAAGCAATGTGATAAATATGGTGATATTTTACAGACAAGGACTCGACTCAACAACCAACATAAGTTTCTTTGCCATGGCAGTGTCGGATCTGTGCTGTCTGATTATGCAACAACTGCTTAATTTCTATTTAAACCCGCTTTCTGAGAATCTGGATCTGCCGATGATATACAAGGATGTCCAGTATACAACTGGCGGTGTGCCCCGAGAGATGTTTGCCAGAATCACATGCCTCATTACTGTCTACATCACGGCGGAGAGATGTCTATGTGTGGTTTTTCCTTTACACATCAAACAGATGATTACTACACGGACAACGGGTATTGTGATGTTTATAATATGTGCAGTTGTGCTAGGATGTAGTACACCATTATATATAACGATACGGCTTGGGTGGCAGTTTTATCCTGAACACAACCGAACGCTTCTAGGGATAATAATGTCCAACATAAACATAGACTTGTATGTTATTTTACAGTTTATACATGCATTTGTCGGGTTGATTTCATTTCTGGCAGTTGTGATTTTTACATCGATCCTAATAATGAAATTAAAGCAAAAACAAAAGTGGCGTCAAACCGCTTCCGTCCAGAACGAAAAGTCGGCATCTGTATCTAGTCGAGATAGGGCCACAATGGTGACAGTGGTTCTTGTGGCTAGTATTTTAATCATATGCTACGCCCCTGCAACTCTACTTGCTGTAACTACTGCGTTGGTTCCAGAGTTCAATAATGGTGGTACTTACTATAACCTGTTTTACGTTATGTGGTCATTCGCGTTTCTATTGGAGAACATCAGTTCAAGCGTTAATATCTTCTTGTATCTTAAAATGAGTTCCAGGTATAGACAAGAGTTTCAATATTTGTTTTCCACTCATGACAAGACGGCAAAGCAACTGTGAAGCTTACTTTTACCTTATTAAATCTAAATACGTGAATATGAACATCATAGAACAGTTTACTCCCAACCAGTTCGTAGCATCCATCAGCATTCAGTGACGTGTGCTTACATATCCCCCCCCCCCCCCCCCCCCCCACATCAACATTGTTTCTTAATACCTTTCCATCATAAGCCAGTTGTCCTATTCTATTAGTGTTCGGTACAATGCATCCACCACATCTTGGATATATCTACAATGTGGTCCATCCCTTCTCCCTCGTCCATTTACACTCCTTCCATAGTTATCTATTTCAGACATTGGTGTCATTTTACCCACCCAACCCTTTTCAGGTTTTTGTGTGAGTTTCATTGGTCGTCACCCTTGGCGATAGTGTGCTTGTTCTCTGCTTCGTGCACTAAATGTTCATTCTCTTCTGTAACGCGTGCAATCAACGGCGGGCATGTGTGCTTTAATCAGCTTTGTTGAATCTCTGTTAGATACCATCTCTGTCCTGCTGATGAACTGGGGGTTGTCCAAGGCTAGCGAAGGCAAACCAGAAATACGTGTAGGTGGAGAGTAATAGACAGACGGACAGACGGAAGGACGGACGGACGGACGGCCGGGCGGGTGGGCGGGCAGGCAGGCAGGCAGGCAGGCAGGCAGGCAGGCAGGCAGACAGACAGAACGAACGAAATTTTCGAAAGAAAGAATTTTATTTTGAAATAGTTCAGTACTGAGCACGCGATTCCCTCTGCCAGTCTGCCAATTTTTCCTCTTTCAGTTTAATGTGTAATGCATACATATCGCTTATTCGACTAATAATAAGCAGTAACAATAATATGTTAGTTAGTTGTATATCCTTTATAGGACGTCGCAAACAACACCACACTTGTTGCTGTTGTGATCTATTGGCAAGTTTACGTTCAGTAGTTTGCCATTGCTTTCTGAACGAGCCGGCTAAGTGGCAAAAGGGGTTAGGGACGCAGTTCGTAATCCCGCATACCCGCCTTTGAAACACAGTTGTCTGCGATTTGGCACCAGACCCCTTTGAGTTAGTTTATTTTACGAAATGGTATTGTGCCGGTCGTTAGCAAAGCAACAATAATATAGACACTGTAATAAGAAGGAGATCTCTGCACAATCATAAATCATGTCAACATAATTAGTTAAAACTAATTTTTATTATGCTTATGGTAGCAAGGCAAGGAAGAAATACATTACATCAACGATGCATAATATAATCTTTTTATTATTATGTACAACGCTGTGTGGCGTTGGTGATCATGCCTGTCCACAGCTTTCTGTCTCTTGGACTGTGAATCATTTTTGATACTGGCGTCCCTCCATGATTTGATTTTAGACAATCCAGCAATTGGTGCCTTTAATTTGTCGTGGCAGAGAATTTGATAGATGTACTGCAGAGTATCCTTGTTTTCTATATGTCAGTTCTAGAATTAGGAGAATGTGATAGCGAAATTGTTTGTAACCCCATATATCCACGTGCGGGAAAACAGCAGCTACGAGAATCGGCAGCGGTTCGCGCCGCGCTGGTAACTTAGGGCTGAATGTGAGCCGGTCGTTCAGAAAGCAATGGCAAACTACTGAACGTAAAAAACTTGCCTAGTACATCAACAGCAGCTGAAAAATGCTGGTGTTGACTGCAACGTTCTGTAAGGGATATGCAACATTAAAAAATAAACATTGCTTAGACCTTTGTAATGTCTTGCGTTATGTCTAAACAAAGGTAATTTGGATCATTTAATGGTGCGCGTGTGTATGTGTGTGTGAGTGTGTGTGTGTGTGTGTGTGTGTGTGTGTGTATGACCTAGGTAAAGAGGAAGTAATTTTGCACCACTGATAAGAACACTGAGGTGATCCACGATTCTGGTGATCGCGTGAAATGGCGAAACATGACCACCCACGTTTACCGGCATGGCACACGGTGGTGATGATAAGATGTGTGTATACTTGAGTAAGTAAAAGGTATATTTTAAACATCAAAGTTGCATGGCACATGAATATAAAATGATATTTGTACACTTGAGTAAGTAAAAGGTATATTTTACACATCAAAGTCGCATGTCACATGAATATGATATGACGTTTGTAGACTTAAGTAAGTAAGAGGTCTCATTTACACATCAAAGTCGCATGGCATATGATGATAATGATAATATGTTCTTATACTTGAATAAGTAAAACGTCTCTTTTACACATCAAAGTCGCATGGGACTTTCGGAGCTAGACCAACAATTTTATATACAAAACGGCACTCGGTGTTAGATATTAAGTCTTCGGCCTTTACTTTCAAAGACAGTTCCCAGTAGTCAATTTATTTGGGGTCGACTTCAGACCCCAGGTCAACTTTTAAAACAAATGGAAACCACGCTAAAGCGGATCGAACCCAGGACTACAGGTAGAGCAGGCCACCGACTAGCCGTTGTGCTACCGCGCCTTCAGGTGCGACAGACCACCTTTAGCCGCTGTGCTACCGCACCTTCAGGTGCAACAGACAATGGAGCGCATCATAAATCACAGATTGTAGTGGTACATTGAAAGGGAAAATATGCTTATGCCACAGCAGACTGACTTTAGGCAGTATTACTCTACGGAAGATCAGATAACCTACCTCTCTCAAGAAATTAAGGACGCATTCCTAGAGAAGAAATTGGTGCTTGCGGCATGAATAGATCTGAAGAAAGCCTTTGAAGAAGTCTGAAAAGAAGGTCTGTTTAAGGAATAGTGAAACTGTAAAATCAATGGACGAACGTACAAATGGACCAAAGCATACTTGCATAATAAAAGAGCCCGAGTACAGATAGACTGACTCAAGAGCAAGAAAAGTACTACTGCTCACAGTGTTTCCAGGGTGGAGTCCTGTCCCCCACACTTTTTTCTAATCTTCATCAATGATCTCGCTGCTAAACTACCACATGGAATTAAAGTGGCAATGTACAAATGATTACCTGGTCCTATGCAACACATATGAACATACATCAGTGGCCACCAGATTGCTACAAAGAGCTGTAGATGCATTAGTTGCATGGGCATATAGATGGTGTGTCAGCATAAACACTGACAAGTGCAGCACCTCTCTATTTACCTTCTCTTCAAAGCAAAATAAATAAAAAGATTAAAGATAAATGGAATACCCCTAAGAGAAGATAAAAAAAATCAACATACCTCGGAGTAAAACTTGATGACAGGCTGACATGGAGAAAGCACATCAACAAAGCAGTAGCAAAAGCCAGAAGGAAAATAGTCATCCTGAAAAAGCTAAGTGGAACCACATGGGGATCCAGCGGGAAAATACTTAGCAAAGTTTATCAGCAGAGCATACGACCACACCTGGAATACGGGTTAACTGCTTGGTGTTCAGATACAAACAGCAGACTACAAGAGCTGGACAAGGTGTAAAATCGATTATTTAGAGTTATGAGATGAACCCTTATAGTGGAGATGGAGAAGATGGGGAGGACACAAGCAATGAGAGCGCAGTGAGGCGAAAACGTTAATACAAACGGAAAAGTTCCTCAGCATGTGAAGCCACCCTTTGAAGAACAGATTTGAAAACCTAACTATCGGATGTTTGAAAAGAAACAATTTTATCCACCAGGCCAAACTACTCTGCATAGAAACCACTCATCTGCCCACAGTTGGTATCCCATTGACAACTGTTCCAGAACGAGCTCCATGAAAAGATCCTCGAAGTAGAAATCCCCCTTGGCATCTGGATACGAGTCTACATAGATGGGTCAGCACAAAATGCTGTTCAACATGGAGGAGCGGGAATGTACATAGAATACCAAAATAATACTAAGGACACGGCCATAATACCAGCAGGAGAGTACTGCCAATAAATAACTATGATGCTGAAATCCAGGCAATCAAGATAGCAACAGAGAAATTACTAAATAGCAACCATGGTACACATCGTGTAGTGCTATTGACTGATGCCAAATCAGTACTACATTCGCTCCTGTCTGGGAAATTGCCAGTTCTACGGACACTACTTTCTGAACTTGGCAGCCAGCGTAAGGTCACCCTACACTGGATACTATCTCACTGTAGAGTACCTGGAAACGAGAGGGTTGATAGATTAGCTAAGGAAGGAGCAAAGGAAGAACAACCTGATGTGCCCATTACATACCCCAAAAGAAAATAATAATCAAATCAGTAAGAAAGCTACCACAACCCGCTCAAGACGGCTACAACATTATGGACAGATCAGAACAAGTTATTATTACGAAACCACATATATACATAATTCAAGATTGGTGAATCAGCCATGTGCACATGTGGATTTTCGCCGCAGACAGCAGATTACATACTCTAAGACTGCTCAAAATACAACATATCTAGGCAAACCTTCTAGTCTAGAGAAATAACAGTGGAAGATTAAACTTCATGAGTGAACTAAAACAGACAGTTAAATTCATACAAGAGACAACATTGCAGTAATAGACAAATTTCAAGCGAACGAAGAAGAATTTCCTAACAATCGTTTCGAAGCACAAAGAATACTTTATCAAACTAAGGTTGTTCTCTAGGTAAAATTTATTAAGTGTTTAATTGTCTGTGCTGACCATAAGAAGCAGGGCTCCTTACATCGGAGATATGATAGAAGAGATAGTTGGAGGATTTAGGGAATTTAGTAAAAGTACGTGATAACACCATATATATATATATATATATATATATATATATATGGCAGTGGTTTTCAACGTTTTTTGGCCCATGCACCCCTTCACTATATTTTCAAAACGTCACTCCCCCTCTTTCCCCTTTCGTATTTCCTCCCTATAAATACCCCCCCCCCCCCCCCAACCCCTGCACAGCTTACGTAAAACTGGAAGCTAAATTTAATAACACATACTAGAACAAGTCTAGACGTCTAAATAAAACGTTATTTGCAGGTCTACTTACGTTATAAAATGAATTTTACAAAGGCGAGAAGTACAGAACCATAAAATATAGAGGAATACAATATCAAGTAATCGGTTCTTGTATTAATGCGATCTTGTAATAATCTCAATCCCCCCTCCTTGGAAACCCTGGGGGAGGGGGGGGGGAATTCCCCAACAGTTGAGAACCACTGCTCTGTGGTCAGATTTTTGTCATAATCCTGCGACTAGTCTAGCAAGCCGGTAGGGGATCCTCATTCTGCTAGTAGAAAAACTAAGACGTATAAACGGACTGACCGTAATGGATATAGCCCCGGCAATGTTAATGGACTACGAGATAGATCAGCGATTCAAAAAGAACAATGAACGTCTGCGGTTTTAATAGTAAAGAAGAGGAACTTACAGAAACAATGGAAGAGAGGAAATTGGACTAATGGGAATAGCGGACACCAGAATAAAGGGGGAAGGATGCAAGGAGATCCACCACAGTTACACGTTTGTCTACTCTGGAGTGGAACAGCAAGAAATGGCAAGACACGGTGTGGGAATAGTCATTGAACCACGGCTAGCAAGAGAAATACTAGAAATAAAATATATGTCAGAAATAATAACAACAATGAGAATAAAAGAACAAACAATTACAACATATATACAATTATACGCACCATGTAATACAAACTCAAATGAGCAAGAATGCATGGAATTCTACGAAGACATCCACGACGTGCTGATAAATAAAATAGATAAGCAGAACAAGATCATAGTTATGGGAGACTGTCACGGAACTGCTGAGAATTCACCTAGCAAAACTCCCAAAAGTCCAATTCCCCTTTTTCAGTAGAACAGCCGATCTAGTCGAAGGGATACCACCGAGGTATTAATGTACCCCACGCAAGGGCGATTGGTGGCCCTTGTCTTCTAGGCTGTTCGTGTGAGACAAGCTCAACCCAACCAGTTCCGCTAACGCATGCGCAAGAACCGTCTCAGAACAAAGAGAGGCTCAGTTGAGATCCGGCCGTGGGAGCAAGACGTTGTGTTTGAACGACTGTGTTAATTCGTAAATGGGAGAGAGGAAGCCAGTGTCTTGCTGTTTATCAAAGAAAACCGACAGAACGTCCAGTGTTGGGACGGGAGCTCCTCAATTCTGAATGCACAGTTTGTCGTAAGGTACGTTAAACATATTTAGATAAATAATGTGTGTCGTTACCGCGTTGAACCGAAGCTGTTCGACCACATGTCCCGCCCGGCGCACAAAGGTCAGTCAGGGGTGAACCTGTGGGCTTGTGTTTTAACTTAACACTGCAGGCTAGTTGAACACGATGGATTGTAGGCCTGTTTTTGCGTTACAATTGTACAAGTACGTGAATGCGTGTTATTGCCGCTACAAGTAGTTATAGACATTTAGGACAGGCCCAATAGTGTTAGTAGTCCGAGTTCACTCCTGGGCGGCCTTAGAACTCTAACGTAGTCGACACAAACGGACGTGGGCGAAGGCGTTGTAGAACATAGGTCGAGTGAGGTATCAGGGAACTCGGCCGAACCAGACGAAACCCATGCGATGGTCGCCGGACATGTCGAAGGTCATTCGAAGGACATTGCGGGTGTCTAAGTTCGAATTCTTTGGTGTGGCGACCACTGGCTTTGCTGAGCTTTCCTCTTACTCTTTATGTTATTGGTTGCCGTAACGGAACACCATCTTGATAGGCAGTTGGTTCCCGAGAGGTTGACACTGGAGAAACTGGGGAATGCGACAGAGCTGGTGACAGCCAGCTGAACACCGTTCCAAATGCTCTGACCTTAACTAGGGGAGGAGGGAACGGGATGTGGACTTCCGCTACAGGGGGATTTCCCTGTATAATCTATTACATTCCTGGATCAGAGCTAGAGCTCCAGGAGACCTGGTGTATAGTAGGTAATCCTAAAATCGAACCAGGGAGAGGGGGCTACCTCCGAGGGAGGGGAATTCGGTGGTCACCGGCTCTCCTTCAGAGCCATTCTGTCTCTAGGTACCTTTAACCTACTAACCTGGTATATTGTGTCCTTAGAAGTCTTTTTAGGACAGAAGGATTTCGCCGACACCATGACCAGATACAGAGCCCTACCTTGGGCGGGTTCGAGACGGAGGACGGTTCAGCCAGCACTTGTTAGGACCCAGACCTAGTTCAGTTTGGCAGTGGATCTTGGTCTGTGAGGCTGCCGGCCGGGTCATGGCGACACCGGCCTATGCTGAGTACACATAGGTAACGTGTACCTCTGGGGGTAAGTCTGTGTCACGATATTCACACATGGTGTTATCTTTGGCAGGTTCTACTTTCTGAGAGACTTACGTGACGGGACCAGAGGAAGATGACTTGGTGAAGGCTGCTCAATGGCTGGCTTACCTATGTGACGTGACGTGAGGCTTCTACACCACACCACGTGCCGGGAAGTCACGACGCCACAATCCAGTCCCGTCTAAACCGCTAAATGATCTTCAGTCAGTCCACCAAGTATTATGATGGCTACACACGGGCGAGTATCGTGTCCTCTTGTCTGTGATCAATTTTGACAGTGTGACCCACTAGCCAAACGGGTAGAGAAGAACTACATTACCCTTTATTTCATGATGGCCTGGTGTTCCGGGAACAGTCTACCATGTAGGAATAGGAACACTTGTTACATTCCTTACCGGGTCACGCGCTACCAGTACTGACTTTTGAGTGACAGAGTCAACTTGAACTGTGCCAACTTTCTGTGCTGATAGGCCCAGTTATACCCATCCTGATCCCATTAGAGACCACCATCTGTTTCCAGAACTTTGACATTGTTAAATGTGTGTTAAATGTTATGGTGGCTTCTTAGGACTGTTGTCTAGCACAGGCCTTACCAGTGAAGCTTGAAGGACAGGCCTTCAGAACTTCTACAGGGATGTTAGTCCGGAGTCATCACGTACCACCGCAACTTGGAGTCACCACATTGACGTGCTAGTCATTCCAGTTGAGACTACCCCTCGGCAGAGACATTCCACGCTACGTGTGCAGATGAGTGACCTCTTTAACCTTGTGGTATCGTACCCAGTGTACAGTGATGAGTGAGACGGCCTGAGACTAATCCAGATAGCCATTTCTTCTATCGCCTGGTGGTGGCCAGGATTCTCTCATGAACATTCCCCTTGTGGATAATCCTCTTGTACATTATATCATCTAGTCATTATGTGTAGACACCAGAGTCGTGTCATCTGTTCTGGACGAGAGGTGAAAAAGGTATTGTCCAGCGGTTGATAGTGAGAGAGACAGGAATCCAAGGGCTGGTGGGGTCTGTAGACTGAGATTTATTGTAGTCCCAGAGTGCATCTATCCCGTTATTAAGATGTAATGGTATGCTTCCCTCACCCCAGGAAATACTACGACAGAGACTTCAATGCAAGACTAGGACATAACAAAGCGTGCATAGAAAAACATCTTGGAACATTTGGAGACCAATATAATGAAAGAAATGATAACGGAAGTAGACTGATAGAGCTATGCAGCCAATACGACCTCTATATAACAAACACATTCTATAAAAACAAAGACTCACAAATATACACCTGGTATAAATGGAACGATTTAGATACTAAAAGCCAAATTGATTTTATATTTACAAGAAATAATAGAAAGAGAAATATATTAGATTCAAGGAGAGTGCCCAACTTAAGTATAAACACATGCCACAAAGCAGTTGTTGCCACAATAAGAACCATCGGAAGAAGAAGGCAAAGACCAGGAAATTATACGCCAAGCGAATCAGTAAACTTAAAGAACTCAAAGACGAGGCATTGAGGGAAAATAATGAGAAAGGAGAAACTGAAATCTTCCTTAAAGAACGTATATAAAGATAAAAGCGGAAGAAGAATGAGAGATGTTTAAATCAAGCATTTTAAATACTGCAAAAATAACAGGTGGAACCACGAAAAAACGCAAAACACGGATAAAGAAAATAACAAGTTGATGGAACGCAGAAGTAAAAAAATCTGTAAAAGACAAAAGGGAAAAATATAAAAAGTGGTTGAAGAGCAAACACAAATGTGATTTCATAGAATATAGAATAGCGAGAAGACATGTGAATAGAAAAGTAAAGTGACAAAAACAAAATGACTGGGGGGAGTATGGAGAAACCCTAATTAAAAACTACAAGGAGGAAACTAGAAATTTCTACAAAAAGATAAGTGCAATGAGAACCAGAGGAGAACCCTTTGACCCAACTGAAATAAATAAAAGCTAAAATGGAGAACCCATAAGTGAACAAAAACAAGTTTAGTTTAGTTTACTTTACTTTACTTTAGTTTAGTCGACGGATCAACATCACAACACACGAGTGTAATCCATAAGTGCTCCGTTCTACTCTTAACTCAAGCCCGAGTCCAGAGAATCTCAGCACAGTAGAATTCCGTAGAACCGGCGAGGATCCTGAAATACTTTGGGTAGATTTTAACTCGAAATTTTGCCCGGGCAGCGCCGTTATCCTACTCTTTTTCGATTTCCAACTGCCAGTGGATTTTTTTTACGTGCACAAAAATACACACGGGCGTCCGATCTCACTACCCAGAGACCAGGGGAAATTTTATTACTAATGTCCACGTGAAAAATTCCCGGCCGTCACCAGGGCTTGAACTTGGGACCGCCAGCACTCGAAACGGACATCATACCTCGAGACCACTCAGCCCCCCCCCCCCCCCCCACAAAACAAAGAAAAAAGGCAAATCCTAATAAGATGGAAACAGTACTTCGAACAACTTCTCAACATCCCATATGATGTCACAGGAATTCAAGAAACCGACACAGATGCCACCAAAGAACTAGAACTAGGCATACTGAAAGAAGAAATTACAGAAGCCGTCAGATTAACCCCATTGAACAAATCACCGGAACCAGACGAAATACCAAATGAACTAATTAAAGCAGTAAGAGAAGTAGGAACAGCATGGCTACATAGTATTCAACCATGTTTGGGTAGAACAACAGACAACACGAGACTGGGGAAACGCCATAATTATCCCAATTTGAAAAAAAATTTAACAAAATAAAAAAAAAATAGGAAGCAAAAAAGACTGCACATTTCCCTTTTGAGTAATACTGGGAAAATATTTTGCAAAATTCTTGAGAAAAGATTACGAACTACCACAGAACCCAAGCTAAGCGAAACACAACTTGGATTTCGGAAAAAACAAAGTATGCACAGATGCCATTTTTGCGCTTGGACAACTTATAGAAAAATCAATCGAATTCAATGAAACACTCTACTTAGCCTTTGTCGACTGTCGTGTTAAGTACTCTCTCTCTCTCTCTCTCTCTCTCTCTCTCTCTCTCTCTCTCTCTCTCTCTCTCTCTCTCTCTCTCTCTCTCTCTCTCTCTCTCTCTCTCTCTAATATAGTGTCTTGAGAGATATTACTTCTATAGTGTCGTCCCTGGAGTGAGGGGAATCAACACTCACATTTTTGTGTCCAGTTTCAATATCACTATTCTGGAGATATCCACAAGACTCCGTCCACAACACTCCCTCAGTCCACGGACACCTTCTTCTCACTCTTGCTCACCCCTTGATCATGCCCCCTCTCATTCTTCCCCAACATAACATACTTGACAACACTAGCCTCAACAAATAAATACCAAAAATTTATTAAAGCTAAGAGTATATGTGGGAGAAGTGTGTGTGTGTGTGGTGTGTAGAATGTGTGTCGCATATTCTAGGTGTATATGTAGACATTCGACCACGAAGCTCCTGATCACATTCTGATCATCATTGTACGAGTTACACCACATCATCACGGGTCAGTAAACAAAAACCTCACCACACGCCGTGTCCCTCTTATGGGATGTTGACTCTCTCCGGTAGCCCCTTTGATAATCCAGATTCCTGGTCACCAATCTCGAAGATTGTCCGATATTGATATGGCAGCGATCATACACCCTGTTAATAAATGTCTACATGGTTCCGAACCATAAACCTTCCTTGCCTATTGAAAACAAGTAACACGGTTCCTGGGAATAAATGACTCATTCTTACAAGTCCTACCGTTTCCACTATTACACTGTTCTCGTTCTTTGAATTAATTCCTATTAATATTTCACATGGTGGTGTGCAAATGTTACAACACTCTAATGTTATGTCACTTGTAGTGTGAAAAGCAACACTCTACTGTTATTTCACTTGTGGTGTGAAAAGCAACACTCTACTGTTATTTCACTTGTGATGTGAAAAGCAACCACGATATTGTTCTTACACCCGTGGGGTGACATAGTTAGTTAGTTAGTTAGTCGACAGATCATCCTCGTTGCACATCGAACCATTCAGTCCATAAGTGCTCGGATCCCCTCCTCAGCAAATCCCGCAGCGTGTAGCGGCTAACGACGCCAGTTCTGTGTTGGTTTATCAATCTTCTTTGGCTTCCTGCGTAGTGTTCTTGTTTGGCCACCCCTCTTTTAATTTGCTGCTCCTGCAGTCTGGCCATTGTTGTAGATTCACAGTCATCACTTGGTTCTCGCAAAGGTCTCACTTCTCGTAGAGCATTCAGAATGTCAGCCTGGTCCATGGCGCGTCCGCCCTCCACAGTAGCCTCACCTGCGAGCTTGTCAGCCCGCTCATTTCCTTGTACTCCCGCATGACCTGGCACGAAGATGAAACTAATCTTTGCCAGCCGAGACCGCTTCAGAGGCAGCAGCCATTCTCTTCGGATCGACACCTCCTCTATCCTCTTGATCATGTTCATTGAGTCGCTAAGGAAACAAGCCCTAGTGAATGTCTGTGTCTCGAGCCATGTTATTGTTTTACTTACTGCCATGACTTCCATGGTCAGGCTACTTGTGGTTTCAGTGAAAGCACCAGAGTCCTCCTTCACAATTCTCCCTCCGGCCCGAGCTGTAAAGACCCATGAGCTTCTCACATGTCGGACGACCGACCCATCTGTGTAGATGACCGCGTCACCGTCTAGCGAATTCTCGAAAATCAACGCTTGTACTTCAGCCTCAACAGCAGCCGGATTTTCTTGCCTGCATTTTCTATCTAGTTGGATGCAAACTGAAAAGGATGTGCAGAAGTCTGTTGGCACTTGCACCCACTCCTCGCCAGGTTCTAAGTCCCCAAGTGAACACACCTGTTGAAGAATGTCTTCGGCTTGACCCATCCACGACCGTCCTCTTTTTAACCTGCTGCCCTTCACCTTCCTAATTTCACTATGCAGTGGATGTTGTGTGTTTGCGTTAATTCTGAGGTAGGCGCGTGCCCTGCAAACTTGTATTCTCTCTTCAATGGTTGGAAAATCAAGAAGGTAGCGCATCGTCCTGCATGCTGTATCTCTTGTACATCCAAGAATAATGCGCATAGCTTCATTCTGTATCCTTTCCATCCTTTCTATCTGCTTATGGCTGAGAGTCAGGATTGCCATTGGGGTGACATAATAACACTCCATTATTTCTTTCACGAGTGGTGTGACATAATAACACTCCATTATTTCTTTCACGAGTGGTGTGACATAATAACACTCCATTATTTCTTTCACGAGTGGTGTGACATAATAAACCCTTTTCTCATGGGCCAAATGCACAGGCCACTGAACAGATCTCCTCGTACCAAGTTCTCCATGATACAAACAATTCAGCATCTGTTCTTTGAAAACCCGAGGGGAACCTGTGAAATAGACACAACAGACTCGGTGAGGGCAATCTGACACTGACTCCTATTAGATGAGTGTAGGTTTACAGTCTTACTCAGATCCATGACAGTGAACCAATCTCTGTCATGTCAGAAGAGCTCCTCCCCTGGCCTGAGTTAGGGCAAGACAAGGAAATACCAATATACGAAGTGTAGAACCCCAGTAGACCCCCACTGGAATATCCCACCCTTGGACATTTCCCCTATCCCCCCCCCATTCCCAATCACACTAAATATCATCACCTTTCACTAACCTCAACTAGCTGAGCTAATTTACATCTCACACTAGTTAGTTTAACACTGCGACTGTCTATTGTCGCCGACACTGTTTTTATACCTGACTACAAAGCAACCACTACGTTAAATTTCTAAACTCTAACTATCATTTTACTATTCCACATTATTAACATTTAAATGTTAATTGTAGATACCCTATGAATTCCTAGCTCACAATCCGAATTGAATCTCCAAATTGCCATGAAAGACACATGTTTTATTCTCCAATACACTGATAGTAACATGCGGGATTCTTTTCACTACGAGCACTGAGCTATTCAACACCTGAGCCTAGGTCAACTTTATTGTGCACTCCCGACAACAAGCTTGTTTTTATATAATCTGGGATTGACCTCGTGACGTCATTCTCCTGTCAACAACATGTGGCAACCAAATCATGGCGGCGCTTTGCCTTTCATCTTGAGTCTGTTTTAAGACAATCGGGAAACTCTTTTCCCGTTTCTCCGCGGAATCATCATAGACCAGCGGCGCCTTTGATCTGACGGGAATGTGCTCCCTAGTTGCAAACAATTTGTAAGTTCGAATATAGCCTGCCTCGGTTGTTTCATCATCTATCGTGATTATAGTGGTTTCATGACATCGACCAAGAAAAGGCATTTGATAGAGTAGAAAGACACAAGCTGTGGGATATCCTTAAACAGTATGGAGTGAGTACACATCTAACAAACCTATATAGAAGCTTATACAACAACAGTGAATGCATGGTGAGAGCAACTGGAGGACACTCAGCACCCTTCACCATCAGATCCAGAGTACGACCAGGTTTTGTCCTATCTAACTATTAGAGAACTCCTGTTTGCAGACGACCAAGCACTAACAGCAAAATCAGAAGCTGAATTACAAGACCACATGAATAGTCTAAATGAAATGTGTAGGGAACATAACATGAAAATTAGCAGAAGTACAACAGAGGTAATGAATGTAACTAAAGAAGAAAAAGCAACAACGATTTACCTAAACGAACATCCCTAACAACAACTAAAGTGTTTCAAGAACCTAGGAAGTATAATATCATCAAATGGCAGATCAGAAGACGAGATCAAAAATAGATACAATAAGGCAAACCAACTCATTGGACAAATGGCACCAATACTAAAGAACAAACGTGTATCAATAACTACTAAGAAAGCACTTTACAACACAATCTTCCTACCAACTCTATGTTACCAATGCCAAAACTGGCCAATGACAGAAAAAGAGAAAAGAAAAATCACAACAACAGAAATGAAATTCCTGAGAAGAATACTCAACGTATCAGGAAGAGATAAATTCAGAAATGAAGAAATCTGGACTAAAGTTGGGGGTTATAGCTGCGCTAGATTTTATTAGAAGGTAGCAAGTGAAATGGTTTCGCCATGCAATTAGGTTACCAACTAACAGTATACCACAACAAGCAATGATGTACAGATCAGAGGGAAGCAGAGGAAGAGGCCGACCACGTAAACGATGGACACAGGGAATAACAGAGTCCATGCTAATATAGATACATTAAGCACATACGTGGGCACTCTCCCGATGTTTAAACTTCACTTCGACACCTCAAGGTACAAGAGGAACATGATGAAATGAGATGAGAGATGATGTGTGTGTGTGTGTGTGTGTGTGTGTGTGTGTGTGTGTGTGTGTGTGTGTGTGTGTGATGTGGTTACGTGTGGTTGCTCATGATCCATTTGTCGACTTTACAGGACGTCGCTGTTAACTCCAGTGTTTGTGTTGCTGTTGTTGTGTGTTGTTGTTGTTGTTTTGTTTTGTGTTTGTTTGTTTGTTTGTTTTTTTGGTGGGGAGGGGTGGGGGGGGGGGCGTTGTTTGTGACTTCTTGGCAAGTTTACGTTCAGTAGTTTACCATTGCTTTCTGAACGACCTGCCTCATTCCATGGAATGTAAACGAGCGCAAGGTGGTCTGCTTCCAAATCGCCCGCAAATGTGTTTCATTCCCGAATTGTAGGATAACGAATTACGTTTGTAACGAATTCGTCGGATTGCCGGAGATGCACTGATACCATAATTAATTGTGTTGACATGTCCAGGCACGCCTTCTGTCCTAGGGAAACAACAATACAAGAAAAAGTGTATGGACCACAGACTGAACTAACAAAGACAATGAAGTTCATACAAGAGACAATAGTGCATATATAGACAGTTAATTTCAGGCCAACAAAAGAAGACGATGAAGACGTTAAACGTTGATTTAGTATTATTACTGTTCATGCTAAATCTGTACATTATAGCTGCCAATGAGTGTCCCTGACATAGGATACATGGAGACTGTCTGATGGCCAGTTGAAGACGTACGGTCAGTATATATTAACTTCAATATGGCGTCGCCAATACTTGTATAATAATTGCTGTTTTGCACGGTGCTTCTGGAGCGTCGCTGCTGCTACTGAACACTGTCAAGTTGCCTTTGTTCTTGACATATTTGTGGCATCTGACATGTTCTTTGATGAACGGTGAAGGTGCCAGATAAGACCTGCGATTCATATCTTGATGACGAATCTTTATTTCGGACATTAAACATGTTGCTTAGCTGTATTCCACTTGGATCGTCGTGGGGTGTTCTTTCTACAAGTTGGTTTATGATATGTATATAAACTAATCAAACATCATTTGCAGTGACACCAGATTAAGTAAAAAAATATAAGGCTCGCATTCCATTCTAATATGTGTACAAGTCACTAGTGCTGACATTTGGTGAAATATTCGATTATATGTTCACCTATAACAATCTGCTTCATAATGCCTTTACAAAGCATGACCCGAAATGTACTCCAAAAATGAACTTGTAACTCAGCAGATAATAGTACAGTTGTTCTAGGCTGTTAGTCCTTATCGCCTATTTAATTATGAAAACACTGTGTTTGATCTCGTGTTTTAATTATTAACACAGTTAACTGTATATTCACAATAAACAACATGTTAACTTTGTATTAATGTCATTATTATTCGCAGTCGTATATTGATCACGGTTGTTGCAATTTTACACAAATCCATTAAAACACCAAGAAGTTCAAATCTGAAGTATTTATTTGTGAAAATCAGTAATGCGTTCTTGAGGAATAAACATGTCTTTCATGTGTGTGTGTGTATGTGTGTGTGTGTATGTGTGTGTGTGTGTGTGTGTGTTTTTTTTTTTTGGTTTTTTTGGTTTTTTTTTACATCGAAGTGCCCAAATAAGGCTGAACCAACGACAGGTTCAGAAAACTGGTGTAAAACCCGTTACATCGGACATCGCTCAAGAATTATGGGAAAATTTTAAAGATAAACGTGACTCAATCAGTGCTCACATCGGAAAAACACCGAAATAGCGAATACCAAACAGGTATTATTTGGAACTGAACTGAATATGCCAGTGGACTGGGAGATAAAGAATCAGCACTAGTAGAGTTCTTGTAAAAATCACAAATCAAAATATTAGGACTTGCCGATAAGATGAAAAGGGAGCAGAACACAAAACGAATACTTTAGCATTAAACTACGATTTGTGTGTCGATCAGTGAGCAAAGCCTAAGCATTGAGTAGGTTTTATAGTGCATCCTGAAAGACGCAAGGCATTGTCAATACTGAATTTATATCAGAAAGAACAATATTAATACAGATTAAAGACAGTGGTAAAACAATAACTATTATACAGACATACATCCCATGTAACGACACATACATCGAAGAAAACAAAAACGAATAATTCGATAACCTTACAGACACTTTAAATAATGGCAATGAGAAAGATCAACCCATTGTGATGGGTGATTTCAACGGGCGACAAGGTACAAGAAGAACACAGTGGGGTAAATGCATAGGGCCGTTCAGCGACAAAGAGACTGAATGTACTAGCAATGGTGAACATCTACCTAACATGGTCTCCGAACAAAGATTAATAACAACAAATATTTTTTCAACATCTTTGTAGTCACACCACAGCTTGGTATACATGGAACACCATAGATCAGGCATTTCAAATTGACATAATTTTACTTAGGAAAACAGACCAAAGGCTGCTAATGGATTCTAGAGCACTAACAAACACAGACATTGATTCTGATCATAAACCAATTATAATTTATTTTTTTAAATTCAACATAAGGAAAGTAAGAAACAAAAAGGTAACAACAGACGTTATCAGTTAGACGAGACTTCAGGAAACTACAGTCAGATGCGAATTCACACTAGAAATCAAACAGCTACATGAGAACCTCCCTGATGAGTACGCAATTGTACATAAGGAATGGACAATTTACAAGTCAAAGGGATTACATCTAAATCTGAACAAGACTGTGTTACACAAAAGACAAATTTTCAAACGAACAATTAAAGCATCCACAAATGAATCCTGGAGAATATACAGTGAACAGATGGCAACCCTCAGCAACGACTACCCAAGAGAATTTTATAAATGTGTCAGCAACATAAGAAACAAGGATACATGACACAACCCAATCACTATCTTAAATATCAAAAACAGGTATATCTATTTAATCCACAGAAAAGACTACCATTTTGGGCAGAATACCTTAATGAATTATTTAACCCCACATATAACACAGAGAATACCAATTGTTTGCCTACAAGCTGTGAACAGCCAGATGTAAACTTCATACCTTCAGAAGGGCAGACTACAAAATCCTAGTAATAAGCTGAGTTCAAGATGCAGCAGATACAATATAAATGCACATCTGATGTAATGCAGGATAGCAGATACACTAGTTCACTAAAAGTACTGATAAACAGTACAATTTTGAAACAAGTTAAAGAATTTAAATATCTAGAAAGTATGATCACAGATAGCAGAATATACACAGAAATAGAAATCAGATGTTATAAAGCAGGTGCAGTTATAAATCAATTATCCCCCATACTGAAATATCAAAATATATATATGCCCACAAAACGACAGATAATAAATAACATGTTCACACCAACCTTGTGCTACCAATGTCAAACTTAGAAATTATTCAAATCACATTTATGCAAAATCAACACCTGCTTGAGAAGAACTTCCAACTTTACTATCTGAGATCGAGTGAGAAATGTTATCAGTCAGACAGTGGTATCAGAACCCTGTGTCAAAATATTGAAAGACAGAACATCAAATGGTTCGACCATCTCTTTAGAATGTAACACCTTCAACTACCAGCACTGGCATTACATCAAAGAAAATCGGAAACGAGAGCAAGAGGACGCCCCAGAAGAAAATGGATTGTCGACATCAAAGACAGTGTACTATCTCACGGAATAATACTTACCAGTGCCATCCGTTGGGCGCTGAAAAGTGAACTATTCTCACCACGAAGCTTGACGGCACAAGTGGATGATGATGATGATGATGATGATGATGATGATGATGATGATGATGATGATGATGATGATGATGATGATGATGATGATATGTCCCATATTTTAAGAACACGTGCAAACGACAAATAATTCTAAGAGTTCATATACTTCTGTCGATACGCTGTTTGTATTTCTTCTCCTTGCGATTTCTGCCAAGCACAAGGTGAAAGGTTTGTCTGTAGTTTGAACTCATTTTTAGATACAAGAAAATATTAGCGCTGGAGTTGACGGTCTCCATAAAAAACGCCACTGACCATAACACGTAGTAGAGGTTATTGTAGTGTCCTCCAACGCTGAACTCTGGTTCCCAAACTGTAGTCACAGCCAGGAGTGTAGAAGGAGTGTAGCAAATGATTAAAATACTGGCTATAAGAACAACCATTGCCATTGTCTTTCTGTCTCTACTTGACAGAGATTCAGACTTGTCTTGCTGCGCGTTTGCTGTTTTACGCCAAGTACTTTTCTCTCTTAATTTCGTCATTAATATTGCTGTTAACACAACAACAAGAAGGAACGAAAACAGCCCAGAGAAGGCGTGTGTGAAGTACACAATTGTTATTCCTGCCTGGTTTCCACCAGCTGTTACTATTCCTATTAGCGTTTTGTTCCATTCTGGATAGAATTTCCACCCGAGGTGGTTTACTGTATAGATTGGAACGGCGGAGAGCAATGTCAAGCTGTATATAAAGGAAATAATCAGTGATGTTCTTCTCGCGGTGATCAGCTGTTTGATGTGTAAAGGAAAAGCCACACACAGGCACCGCTCTGCTGTCATGTACACAGTAATGAGCAGGGTGATTCTTGAGAACATGGCGTGTGGTACTCCGCTCGTCAGATGTTGCACATCCGTGTACATCAACGGGAGGCGTATGTCGTCAGTCAGTGGGTAATTATAGAAGCTAATTAATTGCTGAATAAGCAAACAACACAGATCCGACACGGCCAGGGCAAAGAAACTGATGTTAGTGGTGGAATTAAGTCCTTGTTTGTAGAAAATAACCAGGTTAATTACGTTTGTGGCAATTCCAAACAAACTAACAAAGCCACAGAGAAACACGTAGTTCACAAACTGGATTACTTCTCTTTGGTAATCGGTAACAAATGTTGCCAGATTCTTCATATGCTCATTACCATTATGATTCACTTTCACGGAGCACGTTGTTACGGCTTCTAGAAATTCCATTCTGTAAACAAAAGACAAATACTTGCTGTTGCTGCTTTTAGTTAGGCGTCAGTCAGTCTATATGTCTGTCTCAATATTTTGCTGTTTATTGATTTATCTCTTATGATAGAAACGTCTTTCCTTGACTTCTACAATTGTCAAAAAGCACCGTGTGTGTATTTCTCTTACTTTTTTTTATTTCAAATAGCCTCAGGAGATGGTCTTTAAGCAACTGGTGTTGGTAACTTACAAGATAAGTGATCCGGCTGTTCGGAAAGCAATGGCAAACTACTGAGCGTTGGTGTTGACAACGAAGTCCTGTAAAGCAGTGCTTCCCAAACTTTTCACATTAGCGGACCAACATAAAATTTTCCTTTTGCACCAGGGACCGGTGCCGTTTAAAAAAAAAATTTCTCCTTCTAATCTGGAATTTTATATGACCTCAATATACATCTTATATATAAAAGGCAATCTCCGTCTGTATGTCTGTATGTCCTTTATGCGTTCGCGAACGGCCCATCCGATTGAGATGAAATTTTCTACACGTCTTCCTCTTATTCCCGCGCAGCCAACGGTGATATTTTTTTAGTGTGAAATCGGCTGCTTACTTAATATTATTTAATTATTCATTTTACATTATAATTTATATACAGTGAGGGGACTTAACTCTGTAAAAGTTATTTCAAGGGGCATAACTTTTAATAACTTTTCTGTATACCTTATAGTCATATTGTTGCATCGTTTTCAAAGATTTAAACACTCTTTGTCTATAGTTATGTACCGGCATATGAGTATAATAAATAATGATACAATCTTTAAGGCATTTTCAAAGTTTTCATAAAAATAATGCACAATGCATAACATTGTAACTCATCTTTTTATGCTTAAGAAGTTATCTACAGTCATGCAGGTTATTAGAAACAGTTTTCATTAAAAATAATGGATGGTGTGTGGAAGGACATTCTTTTAAGTCACTTTTTTTTTTTTTGTATGAATTTAATGAGACGCTACCCGTCAGGAGCTGGGCGAAGCCACGCCGGGTTAGATAGATAGACAGACCCACCTTTTCGCTGCAGTTATCTACAGGCATATGCGTTAAAACCCTCCTCCTCCTCTCCCCTCCTCCTCCTCCTACTCTCTTCCTCTTCCCCTCCCCCTCCTCTCTCTCCCTCCTCCATCCTCCTCCTCCCTCTTTCTCCTCCTCCTCCCTCCTCCTCCCTCTTTCTCCTCCTCTTTCCTCCTCCTCCTCCTTCCTCCTCCCTCTTCATCCTACCTGCTCGCCCTCCTCCCTCCTCCTAATCACTCCTCTTCCTTCCTCCTCCCTTCTCCTCCTCTCTCCTCCCACTCCCTCCTCCTCCCTCCTCCTCCTACGTCCTCCCCCTCATCCCTCCTCCTCCCTCCTCCCCCTTCTCCTCCCTCTTCTTCCTACCTCCACCCCCTCCATCTCCTCCCTCTCCTCCTCCCTCCTCCTCCCTTCTCCTCTTTCCTCCTCATCCTCTCTCCTCCTCCCTCCTCCTCCCTCTACCTCCTCCCTCCTCCTCCCTCCTCCCTCTTCCTCCTCCTCCCTCCTCCTCCCTCCTCCTCCTCCCCCTCCTTCTCCTCCCTCCTCTCTCCTCCTTCTCCCTCCTCCTTCTCCCTCTTCCTCCTCCCTCCTCCTCCCTCCTCCTTCTCCCTCCACCTCCTCCTCCCTCATCCTCTCTCCTCCTCCTCCCTCCTTCTCCTCCATCTCCTTCCTCCTCCTCCTCCCTCCTCCTCCTCCCTCTCCTCCTCCTGCGTTGTTCTCCTCCCTCCTTCTCCCTCCTCCTCCTCCTTCTCCTTCCTCCTCCCTCTTCCTCCTCCTCCCCCTCCTCCTCCCCTCCTCCTCAATCCTCATCCTCCTCCCTCCTCCTCCTTCCTCCTCCCTCCTCCCCTTCTCCTCCCTCTTCCTCCTACCTCCACCCCCTCCTCCTCCCTCCTCCTCCCTCTCCTCCTCCCTCCTCCTCCCTTCTCCTCCTCCCTCCTCATCCTCTCTCCTCCTCCCTCCTCCTCCCTCTACCTCCTCCCTCCTCCTCCTCTCTCCTCCTGTCTTCCTCCTCCTCCCTCCTCTTCCTCCCTCCTCCTCCCCCTCCTTCTCCTCCCTCCTCCCTCCTCCTTCTCCCTCCTCCTTCTCCCTCTTCCTCCTCCCTACTCCTCCCTCCTTTCTCTTCCTCCTCCTCCCTCCTCCTCCTCCCCCTCCTTCTCCTCCCTCCTCCCTCCTCCTTCTCCCTTCTCCTTCTCCCTCTTCCTCCTCCCTCCTCCTCCCTCCTTCTTCTCCCTCCACCTCCTCCTCCCTCCTCCTCTCTCCTCCTCCTCCCTCCTTCTCCTCCATCTCCTTCCTCCTTCTCCTCCCTCCTCCTCCTCCCTCTCCTCCTCCTGCGTTGTTCTCCTCCCTCCTTCTCCCTCCTCCTTCTCCTTCTCCTTCCTCCTCCCTCTTCCTCCTGCTCCCCCTCCTCCTCCCCTCCTCCTCAATCCTCATCCTCCTCCCTCCTCCTCCTTCCTCCTCCCTCCTCCCCCTTCTCCTCCCTCTTCCTCCTACCTCCACCCCATCCTCCTCCCTCTCCTCCTCCCTCCTCCTCCCTTCTCCTCCTCCCTCCTCATCCTCTCTCCTCCTCCCTCCTCCTCCCTCTACCTCCTCCCTCCTCCTCCTCACTCCTCCTCCCTCTTCCTCCTCCTCCCTCCTCCTCCTCCTCCCTCCTCCTCCTCCCCCTTCTTCTCCTCCCTCCTCCCTCCTCCTTCTCCCTCCTCTTTCTCCCTCTTCCTCCTCCCTCCTCCTCCCTCCTTCTCCCTCCGCCTCCTCCTCCCTCCTCCTCTCTCCTCCTCCTCCCTCCTCCTCCATCTCCTTCCTCCTCCCTCCTCCTCCTCCCTCTCCTCCTCCTGCGTTCTTCTCCTCCCTCTTTCTCCCTCCTCCTCCTCCTTCTCCTTCCTCCTCCCTCTTCCTCCTCCTCCCCTCCTCCTCCCTCCTCATCCTCCTCCCTCCTCCTCCTTCCTCCTCCCTCCTCCTCTCTCCTCCTTCCTCCTCCCTCCTCCTCTCTCCTACTCCTAATCCCTCCTCCTCCCTCCTATTCCTCCCTACTCCTCCTCCTCCTTCTTCCTCCTCCCTCCTCTTCCCTCCTCCTTCTCTCTCAGCCTATCTCTTCCTCCCTCCTCCTCCTCCCTCCTCCACCTCCTTCTTCCTCCTCCCAGCTCCTACTCCTCCTTTTTCTGCTTCTTCTGCTGCTGCTGCCGCTACTCCATTAACCCAAGTTAATTGTTGGGGAAGATGTAAAGATCTTTCAAGTGCTCTTTCTAATGCTTTTTGTAAGTTGGTCTCCTTTTATCTAAGGTTGTTCTAACTGCAACCAATAAATGATTAGACAGACAGACAGACAGACAGACAGACAGACAGACAGACAGACAGACAGACAGACAGACAGACAGACAGAGTGTCGGGAACGGGAACTTATATGATTACTTATATGAATTAAATGAGATGCTCCCCATCAGGGGCTGGACGAAGCCGGGCCGTATCAGACAGACAGACAGACAGATAGACAGACAGACAGACAGATAGATAGTCGGGAACGGGAACGGGAGCTTATATGACTACTTATATGAATTAAATGAGATGCTCCACACTAGGAGCTGGGCGATGCCGGGCCGGGTCAGACAGACAGACAGACAGACAGACAGACAGACAGACAGACAGACAGACAGACATATAGTCGGTAACGGGAACGAGAACTTATATGACTACTTATATGAATTAAATGAGATGCTCCCCACCAGGGACTGGGCGAAGCCGGGCCGTGTCAGCTAGTTTTAATATAAATATAAGATTTAGCGTAATTGTGGGTGTTGCCCGGTGCGCTAAATACTGCTACATAATATTATTGGATGACGGTGATTTATTTAAAGGTGGTCCCATTTATTTTCATGAGTAAAAATTTTATTGTAGAGATTTACAAATCAAAATCTTTTTTCAAATGTCAAAACTACATTTAGGTCTTCTTGAAAAGGTATACTCATATACACCGACAGTAACGAACACTAATATAAAATAAAAATAAAATATATCTTGGAAAACGATACCAAATCAGATTTTAAACAAGCTGACTAAATTACAATATGTTGTAATAAAAATGATTTAATGATCAGCTGCTAACAGTAACTATTTAATGCCAGGGATGGGCCTGTTTATTATTTACAAGCTTATCAAATCGTGGCTCGTGCTGACCGGCAAAGAAGGGCTCGCGGACTGGCACCGGTCCGCGGACCACCACTTTGGGAAGCACTGCTGTAAAGGATATGCGAAAAAAGTTAAGAACATGGTTTGTCACAGAGTGCTTGAATGTTAACGGTGATTAATTGTTACGCCGTCTCTGTGACCTATGAGTTCAATTCGGTTCGTAATCCCGCTCTCGAAACTCAGCTGCGGGACATTGTGCAGCGGATCGTCGTCTGGCGTATGGTTTTCATACAATGGTATGAATGTCGGTCGTTCAGAAAGCAATGACAAACTACTGAGCTTAAACTTGCCAAGAAATCGCAAACAGCCAAAAAATCCCGGGGTTGACTGCGACGTACTGCAAAGTATTTGCAACAAACTTAAGTTTGCAGTGAATTGTGAATCGTTGTTTGCTAGGACGCTGGTTTTTTTCTCCTGACTGCTAGAGTGGTTGAATGAGCGATTGCGTGTGAGTGGGTTACAATGAGAGACTGGGTCCAAGTTGTTATATGGGTAAGGTTTGTTAGAATGTTGGTGGGAGTGGTTACGTGTTAGGGGTAGGAGTTTATGGGTGAATTATAACGGCATAAGTGTTTTGTTGAGCGTAAGGGGTAGCATTCTTTGGTTGGGTGATAGATAGTAGAAGTGTGAGGTACTGTGCAGGACTGTGTGGGTGTGCGTTAAAGCGTAGGTGTATACGGCAAAGTAGTAGCAGTGTGAGGTAAAGTTATGGGAGGATAAACGTGTGTGTTAGCAAAGCACATGGTTTGTGGTTGAGTGTTATAGAAATCGAATTAGTAAGTGAGTATTAGGTAATGGGAAAGAGTGGTTGATTGCATTAGCATTTGAACTGATTAGACACTATACGTTTTGTCACTTGCATTTGTTTATGGCCAATACATTCTCAAGTTCCCAATATCGAGGATAGGCGGTTGACCTGTTAAGTCCATTTAGGTGTTTATGCTTGTGGTTACGGTTTGCTACTCCATTTTCTTCATGTTGGACAGGTAGTGCATGGTTCCGTCGACCTGCTACTGAGTTGAGTGCGTGGAACGACACTGTGAGTTGTGAATTTCGTGTAGAATGCTCTTACATCTGTCCGCGGTTGTTTGTACCGTGAACGGCATCTTCAGAAAAATGGCGGCCGGTCGGTCGCTGAACTAACTGCGTTGCCTTATGCATTAATGTATGGCTGTCAGTTTTCTAATGATTACCGCTTCCAACAACGATGAGCTATATTTTTCTTGCCGTTTTGTGTTTGCATTCTGGCAGCGGTATTATGCATAGTATACCTGTGCGGGCTAGGTACAGTAAATGCTGTATATATGTTGAGAACATTAATTGAACGTTCTATAGATGTAAACAAAGACCTACATCTTTGCTTTATTGACTACACAAAGGCTTTCAATAAAGTAAAACATATCAACATGATAAAGATGCTTGCAGATCTATACTTTGATGTAAAATACCTTAGACTTGTAAAAACACATATATTGGAAACAACAAGCTTTCATCAGAATTTATAATGAAGTAGGTCAGTATCAGTATATTAAGAAATGCGTGAGACAAGGGTGTATAATGTCTCCGGGTCATTTCTCCTTGTACTGTGAAAATTTTTTCAGAAATGTAGAAGATATTAAAGGAATCATCATTGTAAGGCGAAAAATCAATAACATTAGATGTGCGGATGATACAGTGGTGATTGCAGACAATGAGTAGGATCTACAACATATAGTAAGATGCGGTTGTTGCACACAGTGAAAACTTGGGTTAGAATTAAATTGTACAAAGACACAGATAATGGTCGTCACTAGGAAGAAAGAAATACCACAGTTTAATATACAAGTAAATGGGAACCTCCTTAACCAAGTAAACCGGTGCGGTTATCTCGGAACAGTCATAACATCTGCTGGTAGATGCCTTACAGCGATTAAAACAAGAATCGCCATGGCGAATGTAGCCTTTTGCCAGATGAAAAACATACTGACCAATAAAAAGACGTCATTTGTAACGAGAAACAGAGTGTTGCGGTGCTACATATAACCTGTACATTTGTAAGGATGCGAAGCGTGGACAATGAGCAGACAAGCTGAAAAAATCTGACAGCTGTGGAAATATGGTTTCTGAGGAAACTGCAAAAAATACCATGGTAACACAGAAAAACCAATGACCAAGTCCTGTAAGAAACAAATGAAAAGCGTGCACTGATCAGAGAAATTAGACGTAGACAGTAATAATATTTCGGGTACGTTATGAGAAGAAATAAATTGGAGAACAGGGGGAACTATAGTCTGTTTACTTTTGTCTGCCCAATATAAAATTCCATATCTCAGTAACTGAGGGAAAATGATGTATGATTTGTATGGATGTGAAGCGTGGGAGATGCCTTAAAATGATGAGATTTGGCATATAACCTTATCATTATGTCCACCCAACAAACAAAATAATTTTGTTCTGGAGATTGTACAGCAGATTTCAAAGTTTGTTTGTATGCGGTATATAATTTACGGGTTAGAGATGAAGTGCACATTATTAAATGTATTACGTCTTCACACGGAAAATTTAGCGCTGAACAGTTAATTTTTTCGTAAGATGCGACTAAGGAGGCTTGATGGTTCCGTCGCCCTGCTACTGAGTGAGTGCGTGGCGCGACACTGTGAGCTGTAAGTTTCGTGTGAAATGCTTTTGAATCTGCCCGAGGTATTTTGGAACGTGACTGCATGTTCGGAGCGATGGCAGATGGCTATGTCCCAGAGTTGACCGGTTTTTGCCTGATGCAGAAATGCGTGGCTGCTGGGCTTCTGGTTGACTGCCACTGCCATTGACGATGAACTGTATTTCGTGGACTTTATGGGTGAACATCTAGGAAACATTCAGATGGGAAAATAACTGCCGATTCCATCAGAAATGAACTGGGTGTTTTGTGGGGGACTATAGTGTTGACATTCTGGCGGCGGCATTATGCACAGTGTATCTGTGCTGGCTGTTGTTTGTCGAGACTCCTGTCTTCTCCACTTTTCACATTGGGCAGTGGGGAGCGTTTTGTGTGATATTCACTGGCACAGGAACGGAGCATAATGGGGACGACCCGTTGCTGTGAAGTTGGAACTGCGACTAACTAACTAACTAACTAGTTAATTTTCTCGTGGGACATGGGATTGGCCTTATGACAAGAGCCTCGCGTAGTGGAACGGGGCATTTCTGTAAAACAAGTTTGTTAGCGAAAAATCACTAGTTTTTCACCAAACCATCAAAGACATGTCACCGCTTTCCATGATTTAAGTTGCTTTTGGACCTATCAAAGACATATTCCTTGGGAGGGGGTAAATATAGGACGGCAGGAAAATTGTCATAACGATGCAACAGACAGTTTTCAAAATAATTGTTCGTGAATGATGACATTCATTTCTGGACAGATTATAGAGAAGTAAATACCACGTGGTATGGTCGAGACAAGAACACTGAGCTGATCCACGACATTAGAGATTGAGTGAGATGGCGAAAGATGGCCGCCCACGCTTATCGGCATGGCACATGTTGACTGAATAAACTACGAACCCACATTGTTCTTCTCTTATTTCGGGTTGTAATTTCTTCCTAACTCTTTGCATGATGATTCTTAGCAAAATCTTCGTGATGTGGCTTATTATACTAATTGTTCGATGTTGATCACATTCCAAGGCTCCTGATTTCTTCAGGACTGCAATAATTATAGAATTACATAATTCAGGAGGTATATCTCCAGTATCCTATATTGTGTTCAGCAGTCTGATGACCTAGTTTTTAGCATATTCTTCTAGAGCATTGATGGGACGCAGAGGTGTTTCTAAGGCACCAGGGCTGGGTTCTATACTGGCCAAGACCTATTGACGCGTCCTCGCCGAGCGTCCTGGGCAACAGGTCCCTTTGGGGTCCTGGCTAAAGTCAGTAGGATCGTTGATTCCTCCGAAGTCGGAGAGTGTCTGCCTGTACGGCGAGGAACCACCAGTCTGCACACCAATAAGCCAGAAATGGGACAACGGATACTCACGCAAACCTCAGGTCCTGTATGACATCGCACTGATGTTGAACAGCAGGATGTCTTCATCCGACATACAGGAATTCGCGCTGGAGTTTACAGCCAGCGAATAGAAGCAAGCAAACAAGAAAAGCATTGATCGTTTCTGTTGTGGCGCTGCCTGGACCGGGGTCTTGCCAGTTTTCAGATGATTTCATAGAAGAATGCTAAATATTAATTGGTCAGCCAAAATGAGCAAACTGGACATTTTGAGGGAAGCTTGGGCGCAAAGACAACTTACCACAAACATCAGAAAGAGGCAGTTATCATCTTTGGCCACATTACGAGAAGACAAAACCTGGAACATGTTATGCCAACTATGAAGATTTATGGAAAGAGTGATTTAGGAAAACAGCGTGAGAAAATTCCTGACAGTCTTGTCTCATGGCACGGAAGGTGTCAACATACGAACTGATCTTTGCCGTCGGAGACCGCAATTTGTGCTGAAGCATGATCGCCCACGCCAGTCGGCAAGCCAATAAATGATGCTACATCTATGGGCTTAACTATTGAAGCCTGTCCTAGTTGCTGTTCCATGATCTCTGTGGTTAGGTCTGTTCACTTTTAAACGATAAGAATGATATTGGTGTCATATATAAGTATAGGTAACATGACCCGTGTACACGCCTTGAGACGTTATATGATGTGAGTTACATATTTGTTTAGACCAGTGGTTCTCAATCTTTTGTGGCCCATGCATCCCTTCACCATATGTTCAGAATGTCAGCCCCCTCCCCCTTTCGTATTTCCTCCCTATAAATTCACCCCTCCGCCGCCCCTACATAGTACACGTAAGAATGGAAGTTTAATGTATAACACATACTAGAACAAGTCTAGACAAAACGTGATTTGCGGGTCTACTTACGCTAAAAGACGAATTTCAGGACGGCGAGAAGTACAGAATCGTAAAGTATGGAGGGAGAAACAATATCAAGTAATCGGTTCTTGTATTAACGCAATCTTGAAAAATCTCTCCTAAAATTCTCTCAAGGGTTGGGGGGGGGGGGGGGGGGGGGGGAGAGAGAAAATTCCCCAACGGTTGAGAACTCCTGGTTTCGACCAATCGGCATTCGACGAGAGATGTTGTCGACATTATTTAGGCTTGGTTGATCAAGGAGCCCAGGTCAATGTCATCATCATCATCAAGTGCCCTGCCAGCTGGCTTTGGCGTTCATATCTCTCCACAGACAGCGGTCCTTAGTGTTCTGGATCAACTCTGCTGATGTTATTCTGCCATGCCACCGTCTCAGTTCATACAGCATCAGATAACGAACAAAAGCAGTCGCCTGGAAGAAATTCGAATACCTAAGTCTTTATACGTAACCTTGTTCTTTCTTGGAAATGATGATGCTGTTGAGGTGGAAGATACAAATAACCTCATATATTTAGTTAGTTGCTTATCCTTTACAAGTTAACCCCAGCATTTTTTGCTGTTGTGATCTCTTGGCAAGTTTGCGTTCAGTAGTTTGTCTGCCATTGCGTTCTGAGCGACCGGTACCGATACCATTTCGTAAAACACCACCGCAAGATGGTCTGCTGCCAAATCGCCTTCTGTTGTGTTTCGGTATGTGGGTATGTGGGATTACGAACTGCGTCCGTAACGCCTTCGCCACGGAGCTAGCATATCACATAACAGTAACTTATTATAAGTCAACGTCATACGATTGCTCAAACTGTTAAACGTATACGCTGTAGTATTGCCTTAACCCTCCGCACAAATGTATAAGCTGTAGTATTGCCTTAACCCTCCGCACAAAATGTTCTATTTCGTGTCTTAACTTCGCGACAAATAGGCATTTTCATCATGGAATCTATTGACTGGTGTCGTGGCTATTGGATGATCTTATGTTTTCTCTTTAACGATTAATCAAGATCGAGCCACAGGTGCAGGCACAACAAGAATAAACTTAACAATCTCAGACAAAGTTTTCCTTCCTTAACTATTATCTCTTTGTCCACTGTGTCACATGGTTCTCACACGTCCTGTCGCCTTTTCTAATTGCTCTACTTCTAAACAAAAATAATAGTTTGTATCTTGGTATCAACACTAGCACAAGTGGAGTCTAATTGTTTAACGGAATTGTTTTCATTCAATACGCGGGAATAATGCTCTTGTGCTTGGAAGCGTTGCTTGTCATTGCTATTGTTTCAGTTTGTCATTAATAACAATTCCAATTAATGTGCAGCGAAACAGTTTTAGTTTAGCCGGAGGCCAAGAGAGATTAGAAATTATCTCATCCACATCAGACACGTTTAGGATTGGTTGTGTCTTGCAGACACTTTCAGGATAGTTAACCAATTATGTGGTATTTTTGTGTTTAGTTCCTGATTTGTGTTAGTGCCTTTCTTTTGCTATTTTCCGCCATCCCCCATCCCCCGTCTCCCCAGCATCCATTAACAAGTTAGTTACAGATCAAATTAGACTAAAACCAGCCGTGTCTAAAATATGTAGAGGGAAATAGTTCTGGATGCTCAGACCGCTGGTGTTATATTGACCGTACCTCCTATTTCCTCCACACTGGTCTATAAAGTTATGGGAATCGCACCATTTACCCAATCTATCGCAATGTGGAAGTGGATCGTGCTCGGTTAATTTATATTCAATATATATGTCAGAATGAGCTTTCTCTCACAAGAGATTATCGTTTACTATGTCTGACTGGAAATGAACTAAGTAAGTCGAATTCAATGCCAGAAAGGGATATGTCAATGATTCTCGTTACTTCTACTATTATTGCTTCCAAAACAACAACATCATCAACTACTACTACTACTACTACTACTACTACTACTACTACTACTACTGCTACTGCTACTACAACTACTACTACTACTACTACTACTACTGCTACTACTACTACTACTACTACTGCTACTGCTACTACTACTACAACTACTACTACTACTACTACTACTACTACTACTACTACTACTGCTACTACTACTACTACAACTACTACTGCTGCTACTACTACTAGAAAAAGAACAATTACTACTACTAACCCTTAGATTGGTTCGAATCGCATCGGTAACTTACGGGGTATGTGAGCCGGCCGCTCAGAAATCAATGGCAAACTACTGAGCGTAATCTTGCCAAGAAATCAACATACAGCTGAAAGATGCTGGTGTTGACAGCGATGTCCTGTAAACGATATGCAAAAAAAAAAAAACCTTAGATGGTGTTTCTTGTCATGAAGTCAACACTGATACTACAGCTATTCTTTTTCATTCAGCTTCAGTATAATAATGCCAGGATGTCCCTCAACTGCTCTCTCACAGAACACTGACAACCCCGCTTCTAAACATTGTCACTCTCCTAATCAAAGAGGTAAACATGCTGTACGTGTCAATGCCATGCATTTTGTTCTTCGGGCAGTTGTGTTAGACGAACATTTGAGAGGCTTTTGTTTGGACCATGCGCTGTATCCATCTTACGGGGACTAATGTTGCTGTCGATGTACATTAACACAAAAAGGACCGTTGCCCAGGGGTGACGTTTACTGAGCTTATTGTGCTTGTCCCGTAGTATTTTGACCAATCAGCACCGGGTGGGAGACAGATTAATACCACACCGACAGCCATTTCTTTCCAGAACATTTCTTGGTACGCAATTTAGGTTGTTTTTTTTTGTTTGTTTGTTTTTTTCGACTTGAGAGCCCAGATAATATTTATTTTTATTTTTTTTTTAAAGTTGGTGCCTTGATACATAGTGGATTTGAACAAGGTCGGCAGCAAGGTCGATCCCAAGGTCGGCAGCAAGCTTTGGATCTACCGCGTCTCGTCGCGCGGGAGTAAGTAAGAAAAGAAACAAGTAAATGAACAAACGAACAATCTTAATTTTTAAAGGGTTAAGAATTGGGGACGAAGACCCGTCTGACATTCTGCCCTTCTTCTCTATTTCCTCTCATACATTCTTTCAATCAACATCACCTATGAAGCAAATCTTTGACAACAAAAGAACAATAAACATTAAAACGCATGAAAAATAATCAATAATGCATGACTCACTGAGGCAATATTTAACATGGTCATTATAAATACTTAGGAAGGTGCCAAACATATGGGAATTTTTTTTTTCGCTAGTTACAGTTTGAAATAATTTACCATTATTATTGTCTTTGTTGTTGTTGTTTTTTGTTGAGACTTGTTCATGCCATCAGGCGCAGTGGGTATATCATCTGGCCACATATATTTTAGTCCAAACGGATTTGAGGAGTGATTCTGTCAATAATAAGCTGGTCGTTTTATTTTGGATGACATTTCATGGTACACGTCTAGATTGGCTCGATCTAGAGTCAAGGTCATGAAATTATCCTGTTCTTATTATGACGTCTAGGCTTGCTCTATCTGCGCGGTCAGGTCATGAAAGGACGTATAGACTGGCTCAATCTGCGAGGCCTTGTCATGAAACTATCCTGGTCTTATTAAGAACTCTAATGCGCGCCACCGGAGTCCGCACAAAAGAGTGAATAAAGAGTAAGAAAACATCAAACTTCATAAATATCGGGTACATGTTGCTATTCCCCATACTTTTAGACCAATTGGCACTCCATGGGTAATGTTCTCAATATCAGCCCGGCCGCATTCAGTTCACAGAACATTTGCTGGTATCCATTTTAGCACATAATCAAATTATTAATAGTTTCATTATTATAAACACAACTACTGGTTGCATCTCACAGAAGTAGAAGAAAGACGTGTTGATTATATAACAGACTAGACAAAACAAACATTTGAACGCTGTAGTTACCATACTTCGGTCTCTCTGGCCGAGGAGTTACACAACTTTCTCCGAAATCCCGTTTATTCACGCAGGGTGACGCAGTGCGGGAGAATTTGAAGCGGTTCTACCCGCGTTGGTGACTTGCGGGATACTGAGCCGGCCGTTCAGAAAGCAATGGCAAACTACTGAGCGAAATCTTGCCAAGAAATCAACAATCAGCTGAAAGATGATGATGTTGACAGCGGTGTCCTGTTAAGGATATGTGAATTTAAAAAAAAAAAAAAAAAAGTTACCATACAGAGATTCAAACCTATTTGCCTAGAAATGACAAGTCCTGTTTAGCGAACAATTGTATTTTGACGCATCAAGATATACAGGAGCCGCGGTAGCGTGATGGCTAGACGCTCGTCTGCAGGCCCCGGTATACAGTAGGTCTGCAGAGAGGAAGCCACAGGTTCGCGCAATGGTATACTGCGCTAACTTGCTGTAGGCAACCACGGTAGTATTGGAGTTGGTAAGCTTGTAAGTCAGCCTAGTGAATCGAGGCAGGAAGTTAAATGATAAACTGCAATGGGACGATTAATCGTCTTAAACGTCTTCCCGTATCTGCCATGAACTTATATACAATGGTTTTCACTATGCAACCCCCTTTAATTTGATACATAACTTGATGGCTTTCAATAATTGCAATACAGTCCAGTCATAGCAATCTATATCTGACTGTAAGCTCGCTCTGTCGATATTTTGGCTCAGTAGATCAGCTTATTATTCAGTCTTGTACACTTGTTTCGAGAACTCACTCTTTTTTGCTGCTGCTTACACTCGACAATTAACTGCTATCAGCTGATAAAACGTTATATTACGCATTCTAGTTTGCACACTCTATGAATATTAACAGGATGTCATTTGTGAATCCACGCATGATGTAGAAAGTTAGTGGCTAGCGTTAAATGTGAATAGTATGCGAGTAGCTGTCCAAGTATCGTTGATCTGGTGCTATGTATGAACTGTTCTGTTTTGCGTCTACTATATGTGACTTGCCGGTTTCTTTGGCTGAATGGTTAAACGACTTTCTCCATAATCTCGTTTATCCACGTAGGGTAACGCAGCGAGCGAAAATTGGAAGCGGTTCTCGCCCCGTTGGTAACTTACGGGATAAGTGCGCCGGCGGCTCAGAAAGCAATGGCAAACTACTGAGCGTAATCTTGCCAAGAAATCAACGACAGCGGTAAAATGCTGGTGTTGACAGCGATGTCCTCTACAGGATAAACGGGAAAAACAATATGTGACTTGTTGCTTGACTTATATGGCTTGTCTGACTTGTATGAGTTGTCACTAAGTTACCACGAGCCTGAATGATTGACTCATTCTTACAGATTTGGAACGACAACTCTGATCGTAAGCTTTCCTCGTGTTAACCCGAGTGTTGTCACTAGAGTTCACTGACTAGCCGTTTAAGTGTCTTTCTATACATGCCATCTATTCATGTCAGGCTATAGTATGTTCTCAGTTGAACTGTTGTGCAACTGTCGTTTACTCTTTACCCCTTTCAGTCATAAGTATTCTATCTAGATATCGGACAAGCACCGAGCGCGCTATCAAACCACTTTTTATCGTCCCTCTCCCACAAGATAATATTGGAAAGCAAAATATATTGGTAAAGATAGCGAGATAGACCTACAATACAATTATATGCAGATATATCAACGCAGGTAAAGCGAACTGTACATAACAGACACCTCTTAAACGGAGTGATTTTGAAGCTTCCAAACCTGCCCTTTTGGGTGAAATACTTTGTGATAATGTTTACAGTGGTGGTGATAATATTCAGGATGAAATACTTGATGCTGATAATATGCAATGTTATGTTATTATGTTTTATGTTATGTTGAAACGACGACAGTGTATGTTGAGCATTACCGTGCATTCTCATATCTAGAGACATCCAAGTATTTCAGCTTACTGTTCACGTGAAGAGTTTGTTAATTATGCTTTCTCCTCTCTTGACCTCGAAGACGTCATTGACATGTCTGACCAGGCTTATCCCCAGTATGTTTAGTTGGGCTAGCGTCACTCTACGTAGAGACAATAGCGCTGTGCAAGGTTGTTTTTTTTTTGGTCGGCTGAAACTCTCGTGAATGTAGCGCAAGGCCAGGCACCATGTGCCTTTTGTGCACCCGAGTTTAAATCGCAATGCTTATTTTGCACTTTGCTAAACTTCTAACTTAATGTCGCTGACAGCGATGATGCCCAGACAGTAGTTTATGAGGCTCTTTTTTTTTTTTTACATGTGATTACCCCTATCTTGTTCAACCTCACCGTGAAGGTAAATTAGGGTCCAAACGGACTCAGATTAATAACGCTATTAAAAAGGAAAACTAATTTGAAGGTGAGGTTTAACACGATCCTCGGTAGATAAGGAATGACAGGCTCCTTACAAATATTGGCTGCAGCCATCAACTTCTGTTTTATTGACGACGATGCACATGATATTATATTTACGGCCTTGTTTGTACTTGTGACAAGTAAACCCTGATTCTCGTCATCCCTAGCCTTTGTTTACATCATCTCATCTCATCTCATCTCATCATGATCCTCTTGTACCTTGCGGTGTCGAGGTGAAGTATAAACTTCGCGAGAGTGCCTGATTATGGGCTTCATATATCGATATTCCCATGGACTCTGCTATTCCCTCCGTCCAACGTTTACGTGGTCGGCCTCTTTCTGTTTCCATCTGGTCTGTACATCATTGCTTGTTGTGGTATGCTGTTGGCTGGTAACCTACTTGCATGGCCAAACCATTTGACTTGCTGCTTTCTAATAAAATCTAGTGCTGCTTTAACACCCACTTTAGTCCTGATTTCTTCATTTCTGATCTTATCTCTTCTTGATACGTTGAGTATTCTTCTCAGGAATCTCATTTCTGTTGTTGTGATATTTCTTTTCTCTTTTTCTATCATTGTCTAGGTTTGGCATTGGTAGCATAGAGTTGGTAGGAAGATTGTGTTGTAAAGTGCTTTCTTGGTAGTTATTGATACATGTTTGTTCTTTAGTATTGGTGCCATGTGTCCAATGAGTTGATTTGCCTTATTGCACCTATTTTCGATCTCGTCTTCTGATCTGCCATTTGATGATATTATACTTCCTAGGTACTTGAAACTCTTTACTTGTTTCACAGGATGTTCGTTTAGGTGAATTGTTGTTGTTTGTTCTTCTTTAGTTATAGTCATTACCTCTGTTTTGCTTGTACTATTTTCATGTTATGTTCCCTACACATTTCGTTTAGATTATTCATGTGGTCTTGTAATTCAGCTTCTGATTTTGCTATTATTGCTTGGTCGTCCGCAAACAGGAGTTCTCTAATGGTTAGATTTGCAGATGGTTCTTCTTCTGTGTTCTCGTCATGTGGTATTCTTGCTGTCTTTGCTTGGCTGTTTTCTTTACATATGTTGTCTATATATGTTATGAACAAGAGAGGGGACAGGACACAACCTTGTCGTACTCCAGATCTTATGGTGAAGGGTTCTGAGTGTCCTCCAGTTGCTCTCACTATGTATTCACTGTTGTTGTATAAACTTCTACATCGGTGTGTTAGATGTGTTTACATGTTCTATCTTATTCATCCCAGATATATTTTTAACATATACTTATTAATTAACTCATTAGACTTACTATATAGATTGCCGACGCAGTTAGTAATGTCGCACACACACCTGCGGAAAATATGGCAAGCAGACCGCCTTGCGTTACATTTTTTCGATAAAATGGTATGGGTGTCGATCGTTCAGTAGTTTGCCATTGCTTTCTGAAATCAATGGCAAACTACTGAACGTAAACTATCCAAGCGATCACACACAGCCAAACTAGGCTGGGGTTGACTGCGACCTCCTGTAAAAACTTACTATCCAATGGTTTTCATGTGGTATAGTGTCTAGTTTCTGTGGTACGATATAATTGGGACTCTTCGCTAGCACTTGAAGATTAAGACAGAGCAAGTACGGAAATATTACGATTGTTTTGATGTCTTTTCTGGACTCATTTCAACTCAACTCTTTGGTACTATATGAATAAATATCGAATGTTGTAGAATGTTTGTTATGTCACCACAAGGATATATTTATGTAGTCTAGTATATATGAGCCGGTCTCTGTGGCGAAGGGATTGCGGACGCGGTCCTCGTAATCCCGTATACCCACGTTCGAAACACAGCTGCGCGCGATTTGTCAGCATTGCGTTGGTTTTTCGTTGGTATTGGTGTCGGTGGTTCAGAAAGCAATGGCAAACTACTGACCGTAAACTTGTCAAGAGATCACAACGGCAGAAATGCTAGTGTTGACTGCGATGTCCTAGGAAGGATATGGAAAAAAAAAATTAAATAAGTATATATGAAGCGATAGCTCGGTGGCTAGCGCCTTGCATGCTGATCAGATGATTATTTTGTTTTTGAATCTTTCCGGGAGTGAGGCTGTTTAGCAAAATCGGCCTGGCCCACCAGCCACAAATATACCAGAAATTGTGCCGGGTCGTAACGGCGGCCAGGCGATATTAACCACATCACCCAGCGTGTGCTGACTAATCTATTAAAATATGCCTCTAACACCATATGCCTAATTGCGCCAGGTGGTAAAAGGTAGCCTTTACTTATAAATTGCCAAGTGAATATCAGAAATGGAAAAGAGTTGCTTACTTACTTCACCTGTTTCAGTTTAAATGAAAAATATGCTGTTGGTTGCAATTTATTGGTTTGCTTCAACAAGTAGTAAAACATTTAGACCAGTCACAGGATATATCGGTAGATCTGGAATATTAGGCCATCAAATATTATGTGCAACATTATAATGATGTAGGTTGCCCAGTTCCCTTGAATGTTGTATTCCCTATTCAGGCAATTCTAATAAAATAACATATTACTCATTGTATGACGCTCTGTCGACATCACGCTCGCTCATCTAGTCAGCGGTCCTATGCAGGACTTCCCTGCATTAACGGTCTTTCAGATTGTACCTTATATTTTTAAAAACCCGCATGTTCATCCTTTGATGCTGTCATGTGTAAATTATCTTTCTTATCTTGAATTCATGTATGTTTTAGTCTTCTTCTTTACCGCCTTCCGGTTACACTTCTATCTGTATGTATGTGTCTTAGTCTTTCTTTTTTACATTATCATCGTTGTGTGACCTGCCAGCTGGCGTTCGCGTTCATGTCTCTCCACATATCTCGGTCTTTGGTATTCTGGATCAACCCTGTTGATGATATTCCTCCATGCCACCGTCTCAATCCACCCAACATCATTTCTCTTGGTCTGCCTCTGCCTCTCTTCCCGTTAATCTTTCCAGCTGTCACGATCTTCTCCTTTCCTTCTTTTCTCATCACACGACCAAAGAAAGCGGTTTGTCTCTTTCTTATTGTTGTATATAATGTTCTCGTTTCATTAGCTCTTTCAGGCAATCGTTCTTAATTACTATGGTAGCAAAGGAATTCGCAACGTTCGTCTGAGGAGTCACAGCTCGGTTGCTTCATTGTTTTACATATCTAACATATTTCATTGTCCTCATTCTCATTTTATTTGTCTTAATAACCAGGCTTCGTCAGTATCATATTCATGCTGGATAGCCCTGTTTTCTCTTCTTTTCGCACAATGAATATTTACTACGCCCCTGTAACATTTTATTCAAAGGTTAATATGCACATTTTCATGTGCCTTGCTTAACACGATTTTCACACGCTTACATTCTCACAAGAAATATGCATAGTCCTAATGTTCTGACTTTTGTTCTTTTGTTTCCTCTAATCCGTAAAACTTTTAATTGCTTTAGATGTTGTTGATCTATGTCCATTCTTGTATTTTTGTCATCACTTTTCTGTTGATCGTCAGCAGAGAATCTAAATGTTCAAAACTCATTTTTGTCTGCAGTTTCTCTTCGTTGGTTATTATATAGATTGCCATATTTGTTTGATCTGTTATCATTAGTTTTAGTTTTGTTGTCTTGAGATAAATTATTTAACCATGTTCTGGCACTGAATTGATTAGTTTCTCAATCACATTTATGTTGTCGATAATAATAATATTTCGACAGCATACTGAAATTCCGATATTTTATTCTTTCGATTGCGAATGGAACATAGTTCTTTGTTAGTAATTCCTCTAACATTTCTCATGGTGTTTTCAGTATAAAAGATCGTTAAGAAGACAAAATGCAACTCTTTTCAGGCTACATCTTATGTATCAAAACATCTTGTTGGATCTTCATATAATCACACTGCTACCTTGTAGAGAGATTTTATAATATGTCTTTGGTGGAAAGGGGAAACTTATGTCTTTCATTATGTTCTGCAATTCTGTGTATTATACACAGTAAATGCTGTTGAGTAATCAATAAAGCAACAGTGCAGATTCCAACTGCAATTTCTGCTGTTGTACACTAATGCATGTTATGAGAAGAAATGACTTGGAGAACTTGGTGACAACTGGCAAGATCGAAGGGAAGAGACCAAGGGAAAGACCTAGAAGTAAATACCTAGATGGCTTGACCGCGTGACATGGTCGAGACAGAAACACGGAGCTGATCCACGACTCTGGTGATCGAATGAGATTACAGAACATGACCGCCCACGCTTATCGGCATGGCACATGATGGATGGATGGATGGATGGATGGATGGATGGATGGATGGATGTATGGATCTATCGATCGATGGATGGATCGATGGATGGATGGCTAGACACTAATGTTCAATGTACTTAAGTATCTGGATACTTCAGTAACAGCAGATTGACGATGTATTCATCATCATCCATGTCGGATATGGGTTTGATTGATGGCTCAACCCCACAGAGATAAATGATGAAACATCATTTTTCCCAATGTGATCCTGCCCGTTTAATTAATTTAGTTGTACTGACTCAATTGTTGAGACCAGAAATAGAGTTTCAGAGAACCAAGGAATACCTTTAGGAAATACTGAAAAAGTTGTACTCCCTTTTATACCCAATTTATTCCCTAAGTGGTTCCTTGCCTCTCCTCTACCAACTAATTAATTCTATCTAGGGTAATTTAAAACAATTTGATTATGACAAGTAAAATACAATCAATACATGACATGACCTTAGTTTTTATGATTTAATAAACATAAATATGGATTTTGTAAATTGCATTCAAAATTAGAATTTCCTGTCATAGAAATAAGGACATATACATATACATTAAATATTACAGACTTGATGTGCCCATGATAAGGTAAATATTAACAGTTTAGATTTTTTCGCAGTGGCCTGTAAAGCTAATCCTTTACTGGTCTGGATGATCTGGAAAAAAGAACTGTCTCCAATCAGGATTCTCCACTTCCAGCTTTGGGAATCACTCTGGCTATCATCAATTGTAGTATTATTGTTCCTGGGCGTAGCAGAACATAAGTTGGCTCTTGTTTTCCTTTGTCTTGGCCGGTACTTATTTAAATAAAGATTACCTCTCCTATGAGACAAATGGAATGGTTGCAGGTAGATAAGGTTCGACGCTACTCTATCAAGGGCATCACTCAACCATGTGCTCACTCAACAGGTGCTGCATTCAAACTTCACCAAGTCAGGTCTGGATTGACATGAATAAGACCACTACCTTCATTTAAAATGAATTTCTTCCACACTTCGGCGCCAGGATTCAGATTTTTCCAATGCGATGTCGTGGGCTGATGTTTGTCTTATCTATCTAACTTATACTACATTATACTAAGTTGATTTTGAAGAGACTATCACTCCCTTCCTCATCGACTCTCTCCTGCGTCTTGTGTGTGTGGGTTGGTTCACAAAAACAGGCAGTTTCTTTTTCCGCATGAGCTTTTAATTAGATTTCATTGTTCCGATGGTGACGTCACAATGGGTAGATGAAAAAGTCGGATTATCGCTGCTGGGAATGAGCGGTGTCGAACTATTTTTATTGCCTGGAATTATTTTAGTGCATGTTACTCTTGTGAAAATGTATATCACAATCCAGTTTCTTGAAGTCTGACGTAAGCGAGCATGCTTCTCTACATCTTACGATGTCCAACGGCATGTAATCAATCCGTGTCTTGACTCCCTTCCGTGCCATGACACAAAACTGTCAAGAATTTTATCTCGCTACCTTTCTCTATCTATTTTCCCCCACACATATGTCCTGTTGTCATAACATGTTCTAGTTTTTGTCTTTTCATTATGTGGCCAACAATGAAGAATCATTCTTTCTGATGTTTATGACCTTCTTTAAGATGTCAAGATTACTCATTTTGTTTGTCCATTGAATTTTTCAGCATTCTTCTATAACACCACATTTCCAAAGATTCCAGTGATATTTTCCCTTGTTTACGAATTGTCCAGGATTCGCATCCATAGGTGAGAACTGGTTCTATGTAACAATCAATGATTTTTGTCTAACTGCTAATGACAATCACCTAATGCATACAGTTCATAAATAACACACATTTATTATTTGGCGCTCATAGAAGTAGTGGAAAGAAACAGGGACTCGACGACACACTAGACAACATAAACATTGTAAGCTAGAGTTACCGATAGGGATTCAAACCTGTCACCTCCAAATTACCCCATTGCCTCGCTGTAGGAAGAAGTGTAATTCTACGCATGGCCAACTAGACAATAAAAAGACACTCGACATTTATAAACAGGCCTCAACTGGTTCCCTAATTGATATTTATGTGTATTGCATACATTTTTTTTTTTTTTTGGGGGGGGGGGGGGGGTCATTTGATAGAATGCCTGTTTTGCTTGCCCTTTGCTGTTCTTTACCTTTGTAATGCATCTTCCTTCTGAAGATATTCATGTGCCTAGATATCGGCCCTAAAACAACATCATTCACTTCAACTGTAGATTTAGACGCAGTCTGATTCTGTGACATCACCATGATTTCTGTCTTCCTATTGTTCAAGCTAAGGCCTATTGTTTCACTTTCTACAACCACTGTATCAATCATTTCCTGTAGTTCCGTCTGATTTGTAGATATCATGTCAATGTTATCAGCATAACGTTCGATGTCCACCAACCAGGATCCCTGGCACGTTTTATGCAGATATCATCGTATGTTCAGTGTACACACACATACACACACACGCGCGCGCGCGCGCGCACACAGGACACATTACAGACCGCATCTGACGCTCTTCTTTATGTACTGGAATGTTGATGTATGAAGATCAATTAAGAAAGTAAGAAAGTTTAATCTAGAATAGCCCAAGCATTTCACAAGATTAAGAACATTCTCTGCAATTTATTATTGTCGATCGAAGTGATGAAAACGGTTCTTAAGAGCAACATTAAAAAGACAATTAGTAGACAAGTGAGGAATTGTGTGAAAGCTGCCGAGATGTGGTTCTATAGAAGAATGATGTGTGTACCGTCGACGGATAGATAGAGCAATGGAGATATATTGAAAGAAGTTAACTGACATCAGAAGACGACAGTCCACATTCTTTAGGCATTTCATGAGAAACGAAATGCTGTAGTATTTTGTAACAACAGAACAGTTGCAGGAAAGGAGAAGCAGGGGCTACCAAGAAAGACTATCCTGGACAATTTAACATCGGTCAGAAACGATTGGCATCACAAGAGATAGAAAACTATGGACAGACATGATCACCAACGCCACATGCTGCCATTAAGCTTACCTGTATGCCAATGAGTTTAGAGGGTGCGTCAATGAGTTTAGCTGTGATTCTTGGCTCTGCAGCACATGCATGCTAACAAGCTTATTTGTGTAGAAGAATTAACGTGTATGCCAACAAGCTTATCGGTCGAACTGGCGCGGGGCGTCCTGTTGTTCTCCAGGGGTGTCTTGTATCTGAATGTACACATGCCACCATGCCGATTCTGGTGCGTTTATAGCTCAACTTGATGTGGACTAACAACTAGACTTCTTACTTCCTCTGTTAATATGACTCTTTACACACACATGACGTAAGTATTAACATCATTTCAACGATGACTCTTCCCGACACAACAGTGGCATTATTTCGACACAGTGTATTATCGTCTCTTTAAAACAAGTCATAAATTGCCTCATCGCGGTCAATTAAACACTGTAACTAAAACTTCAAACAGATCATACTTGCACTCTACAATCAACTCGGTCGACACATTTCTCAGATGACGTCAGCATTCAAACTCTGTTTCACCAGCTCGGCATATACACAACTTGTCGGCAAGATAAAATTCTGCCATTCGCCATCATCAGTCCGACCCTGAACTCGGTCTAGACGTGAATGAGCCATCAAGGAGATATTATCACCTGTTCAGTGATTCACCTCATGCAAGGCTTGATTCTCGATCGTCTCATTTTTACGTCGGACTGCGTGAAGCTGTAGGCTGTCTGTGCCGGGTGGCCCCATGACCTGACCTAGGTCGATGGCAGGATTATAGGACGGTGAAGACTCTCATATCGCTGCACGTATCCAAATTAGTCAATTTTCCTTATTTTTGTTTGTCTTAATAACAAGTCTTCTTCACGAATGAGGTCTTTTTTGAATAAACGTCCATACTCTTCTTTCTGTCCAATGAATTGCTAATACATTACTGCATCATGTATTCTCAAAGATGGATATGTGCTTTAGAGCTGAGTTTTTAGATACTCAAGTTTGGCCCCAACATTTTGCCACCGGAGATATACATGCTCTTAATATTCCGACTTTTGTCCACAGCGGATGCCTGGAGCTGACACCAAACTGACATTGCAAGGAGGTGAGCCGGAGGATGAAGCTAAGGCTGAGCATCATCAGTAAAGAAATGAGACGGTCATTAAACCATCAGGGTATCTGAGAGTTCATTGACTCCTGAATCAAGATGAAGCAGCCGTGTAAAGAGCACAACTTGGAAACAAAATGTGAATTCTGATATTTGTGTTTCGAGTTAGTCAAAGATTGAGATGTAAATAAAGCTAATATGAAGGCCGGAGAAAACTTAATCAACCTAGCTGATACAGTCTATAACTTTTTCAATATGACGTTACTAGATATGTTAGTATTTCATTGTTCAACGACCAAGAATAACTTTTTCAGATAAGTGGAACAGTGTAAGACATTAAGACTTAACATATCTCCACTGTTTCCCATATGTTTTCAGTAATCTGCTTTCTTTTTTATCCTTTTGCAGTCTTGATAGTGTGTGAGTGCAACATGTTTGTAGGGACAGCTCCTCTAAAAGAACGGTTCTTGATCATCTCAAGCATGTCGATCATTATTTTGATGTATTTGGCTCACTATTCAAGTGACTTGTTAACCCTCCATTGGTTCTATCATTTTATGTTCTCTCTAATCTACTTTCACAACACGTGTCTGTATCAACGGTTAACTGTTTCCGCATTCTTTTTTGCTAACATTCGACTCTCAAGCCATTCGATCATTCCATTTTTTATTATTCGACTATCAGGTAACTCATGCTTATGTCTTATTATTTGCTTCTGCAATCTTGAGATTGTCTTACTATAAACTGTCTCAACATCCACACATTTCAACATCAAGTTTACTGATAATTAGACCTAATATTTACATAACTTAACATGTCCATTGCTTAAGATTTACATAATTTTACAATTAAAATTTTACATTTACATAGCTTAACATTTACATAGCTTAACATGTGCATAGCTTAAAATTTATTTAGCAGCTTAAAATTTATTTAGCTTAACATGTACATATCTCAACAGTAGCATAGTTAAACATTTAAATATTTTGGTTTTCTGTTACAAATTTCCATGCCAGGTTGGCTGACTAAATATGGCTATCTGATTTCTTTTTCTATTGGAGGGGGGAGGGAAGTGTGTTGGTGTGTGTGTGTGTTGTGGGGGGGGGGGGGGGAGTGGAGGAGTTGTCCACACCCAACACCATCAACATCATTAATTCAGAGAACTGGGCACACTGAGGAGTCGGCTAACCTATTCATCAAATCAACCTGAGTTCATTTTGTGTGTGTTTGTGTGTGTGTGTTTGTGTGTGCGCGCGCGCGCGCCTGTGCCTGTGTATGTGTGTAAATCAACAGTAACGAACAGTGAAATACTAGATACTTCACGCCACACCACATATGGCCAACGTCTGGGTTATAACAGCCATGGTCAAGTACATTGCAATCACGACTGCTAAGAACAGTATTATAAATTATAATGCCCAATATAGTAACACATTCTTCGCACCGAAACGACGGTCATGAGCAGCGCGCGTTTTAACGTATTTATTATTGTTTGTATTATCCGCGTTATGTTAATTTATGGGCAATCGTGGCCGATAAGTTACGGTGTCCGCCTCAGCTCAGGAGGTGTCCGGTTCGATCCCTGCACAGGGCTGGGCATGTGTCCGAGAGCCATTAGTACCTAATGATATCACAAGCATCCCTTTATCCTTTGGTAGTGAGATCAGATACCTGGGCTTCTCAAATAAGTGCGAAATCTGGAGGGCCGGTGAACACGTTGTGCCCGTTAACAATCCCACGACAGTTGGAAATCTCAATTAACAGACCATACAGCCACAGTCCTGGTAAAATTGGTAGGAAAAGAGAATCTAGGCACGGATAGAGCTCTTGGGTGATATCTATCTATAGGAAGTAAACCTGGCACACATTCATGCTGAATCCGACACAATTCCTTTGATGTGCATAACTTGATCTACATGATAGCGAGCTTGGTATTTGTTTCCCAGCATGATCTTAGGATAACATTTTTTTCTTTCATTTTATAATGCCACATCTTGCTGCAGTCTGGGACTTTGATACCATGGGGCTTCACGTGAAAACATTCAATGTTTTTCTTTGTTATTTTGTTGGTGAATATCTTCTGAAGAAGAAGTGAAGCACACGTGTATCATTTTTCGATGTACTCACCCCTAGGTTGAATGTAAGTCCTCCAGAGCCGATAAAGTGTTTGGATCCTTATACACAAAATCTACTCTGAGGTCACTACTCCCAGTCGTGAACAGTCTGTCACAGAAGTCACGCCGTTGTGAAACTTCCTATTTCACTCCTACACTTGCTGGACTGACAGGCATACATCTACATACCGTAGCTTCATTCACCGATAAATTTCTATAGGTTTCACTACTTCATTGATCAAATAAAACAAAACAAAAACAAAAATCAATAACAGAACGCTGTTCCTCCTGGTGCATGTCAAAAGTGAGGTGGTCATCTTTAAACTCTCCGTATGATGTCACCGTATTCGTCTGCACCATGATGTCATGTGCTTAACACTCTTGACATCCTTCATAGCAATATTGACAGGTTACAAGATAATGGCATGGTTATTGTAATTTCTATCACACTTTTAAGGTTTTCATTTTGAAGCCCCCTCGTATGTGCAAGTTATCAATTCCACTGTCTCGTTTCTCCGGAACCTCTTCGTAAGGTGGGCAACACAATTACACAAATTCCCGAATATTTGTAGCCACCACAAATTATGCCGGCTTCGTGGCTTAGAGGTTATGACTTTTCTCCGTAATCTCGTATACTCTCGTCAGGTAACGTGATGACGGTTTAAATCAGCAGTGGTTCGAATCGCATCGGTAACTTACGGGGTATGTGAGCCGGCCGCTCAGAAAGCAATGGCAAACTACTGAGCGTAATCTTGCCAAGAGATCAACATACAGCTGAAAGATGCTGGTGTTGACAGCTAAGTCCTGTAAAAGGATATGCTAAAAAAAAAACACACAAATTATAGCCACTCATGGCTCATTTAAATTAGTCAATTACTGTCCAAAATGTTGACCGAGAGTCATAAAACAAAAATAATCGATGTTATAAGGAAAGTAGTTGAGTTGATTCAAAAGCATCACAACGCTCCGGACATTCCCATGCGTGTTCCGTCTTCATCTTCAACAACCAGCAAGAGAATAATGATGTTACCAGCTGCAGTTATAATATGTGTCTGTTTAGCCGTTCCTGGGAGTATTGAGAGTTGGCTGGCTTGATGCTGACTACATCTCCCTCGAGTGACATTTGGATCTAGTACCATAATCGCCTCAAGATGTGGTAAATGATGTTTACTTGACTTTACATTCAGCCCATTATTGATTCTCTACATCTTTTTTCTGTTCTGTGATTGTCCAACTATAGGATTTATCACAGGAAGAGAAATGAGTGGTGCAACAAAGTAGCCTGGCCGTAGGGTTCGATGTGCTTAAACTAAATGTGCGCGGTGCGTTGATCGCGATCTTGTGGGTTCATTCCCTACACTGGTCAGTTGGATTTCAACGGTGACTTCTTGTTCAAATAGCAATGGCAAACTGCCGAAAGTAAAATAAACTTGCAAATCAATCTGAGGTTGGGATTGATCGAAACATTCTGCAAACGACATGCAACATTTTTTTTTAATACGAGAAGACATATAGAGAATGAACTAACGGACAAACTTTATTATCAAAGGGTTAACAATTAGGCACTCAGGCTCGTTTGACATTGTGCCCTTCTTGTCTCTCTTCTCTCATATGTTATTTCATGCATACAAAGTTTATGAAGCTAATCTTAGACAACAACAGGACAATATGCTTTAAAACAAACGGAAACTGTGCAATAATCAATGTTACGTGAATCACTCAGTTTAATTTTTGACATGGCAATTATAATTATCTAAGGTATATGTAACATACCACATTAGAGGAATGTTTATTATACTAGTTGTTTTGAATGTGAGAAGTATAGAATGTCTTTCTTGTGTTTTTATCAAGGGAATGTTTAAGTTGTAAGTCCTTATAAAAATAAACAATAATGAATCAGGCATTTAGACACATCATTTCTGTTCTTACAAATTAATTAACGCTAAAGAGATAAACATTTATAAACGTGTATGTGCTTGCCACATATTGACAAAGAGACTGCACACTTTCAGAGACATGATGTTCTCTCTTTATAACATTATGAGCACTAGTAGACGTTTAGAGATATTATTACAATCTTTATAAAATAGGGTACAGTAGTACCAAGACATATAAAGATATAATTTCTGTCTTTATAAAATGGTGTATAGTAGTACTGCAGACATTTACAGATACTATTGGTGTTGGAACTCTTCGCTGGCTGCTGAGGATGGGGACGGAGTGCCTATGGGAATGTCCCGAATGCTGTGATGTCGGTTCCTAGATCAATCAATCAATCAATCAATCAACATTTACAGATATCATTTATGGCTTTATAAAATAGTATACATCAGCTAGTTGCATGTCCTACGTAGGACGTCGCAGTCAACCTCATCACTTTTTGGCTGATTGTAATTTACTAGGCAAGTTTAAAATAAGTAGTTTACCATTGTTTTCTGAACGACCGACGCTAATACTATTATGTGAAAACCATCGCAAGACGGTCTGCTTCCACATCGCCTACAGCTGTGATAAGAATCGCGTTATACTCCTTTCGCCACAGTCGTACCGCAGACGTACAGAGATATCTGTAATGTCTGTATGCAATAGTGTACAGTAGTACCACAGACGTACAGAGATATCTGTAATGTCTGTATACAATGTTGTTGTTTGTCCATCAAGAATGATGATGACCATTCATTTCATCCAGTGGGGTTGAAAGTATGGAGCCGTGAGTTCTAAGATGGCTGATAAGGCCTATTTTGGCTCAAAATGTTCTTTGACAATGTGGGCAAAGAACCCCTAACGTTCCAGGAGGAGGATCTCCAGCAGTGGTTTTTCTGTCCAGCCTTTTCTTCACAGCTCTTGCAGTCCTGATTGCTTCACAAGTGACTGCACCCTTATGTAATGATGCACGCCATAAATTACGGTCTTTAGCAGCAGTCACCGAATTGTCAAGATGAATTCCAAAAGCTTTCAGTGAGATTTTCAAAGTGTCCTTAAAGCGTTTTCTCTGGCTGCAATAACGTACTGTAGTACCACAGACGTACAGAGATATCTGTAATGTCTGTATACAATAGCGTACTGTATGTAGTACTGCAGACATTTAGAGATATATGTTATCTTCTTATGCAATGCAACATGAACTGCACAAAGTGGAATCCCATCGCAGTAATCAAAGTCTGATTTACAGCATCTATTATGATGAGGATTATATTTTTAAGAGCATGCATCTTTCCCATTGCAACATACGCCTGTGAGACCTAGACACTTACTAAAAAAGCTGAACAGCTCATAAATGCGTTTAAATATAAATGTTATAAATGGGTTTTAAGAATATCGTGGGTTAAAAAAAAAAAAAAAAAAACAGAACAAATGCATCCATACTTCAAGTGTTGAATATTTTGGTCACTTGAAATGTCATGAGAGTTTGAAGAAAACAATACTGGAGGGGTATATGCATTGGAAGAGAAGAAGAGGAAGACCAAAGAGAAGATGGGTTCAGGATGTGGAGGAGGATCTCCAGATGGGTGTATCTGATGCCGGACATCTTACTTATAATCGAGAGGTTTTCCGGAAGGTTGTTATGGGAGCTAGGTTCTGCAAAGGACATGCTACTGAATTAATGAATCTCATCTCATCTCATCATGTTCCTCTTGTACCTTGCGGTGTCGAGGTGAAGTATAAACAGCGTGAGAGTGCCCGCTTATGGGCTTCACGTGTCGATATTCCCATGGACTCTGTTATTCCCTGCGTCCATCGTTTGCGTGGCCTCTTCCGGTCTGATCTGTACATCATTGCTTGTTGTAGTATGCTATTGAATGAATGAATGAATGAATGAATGAATTATGATGAGGATCTAATGACAGTGGAGATGTGATATCTGAGTAAAATACAAAGAATACCATGGACAGACAACAGAACCAATAAGCAAATCCTACAAGAAGCAAATGCAAAATATATATGGTTAGAGAAATCAGACGCAGACAACATTTTTGGGGCATGTTATGAGAAGTATTAAACTAGAGAACATAATGACAACTGGCAAGACTGAGGGAAACAGAACAAGAGGAAGGCAGTGAAGTAAATATCTTGGTCACACACGTGAAATTGTCTATACGAGAACACAGAGCTTATCCGCAACTCTGGTGATCGTGTGAGATGGCGAAACGCCGTCCACGACTATCGGCATGGTACGTGATGATGATGATGATGACGATGACGATGATGATGATGATGATGATGATGATGATGATGATGATGATGATGATGATGATGATGATGATGATGATGATGATGATGATGATGATGATGATGATGATGACGATGATGATGATGATGATGATGATAATGCAGCTGCTGTATATACTGACATGCATGTTCTCTCTCAAAACTTAACGTGGCATGATCATTAATCATCGCTACGGGAACTCTTAGGTTATTTGTTAAGACAAGGATGGAGCATGTATGTGAATGCCCGGAGTGCAGTAATGTGGATCCTCATATTCATTGTTCAGTACTCAGTATAATCATTACTGAAGCTTCCAGAACTGTTGTTGTGGTCACAAGCGACATGTTAATGCACGTGCTGACGTTAACAATAGCTCTAATGGGGTATTCAGTCGCGGACTTTCATATACAGGTTGTATTTTTAATGACTGTGTAGTGTTTGAAAATATTACTGGTCCAAGTTTTGTATTTACCTATTATGTTGAATGAACCTTACTGAGGGTGAATGCAAAAAAGTTTGACCGCCAATATTTTCAAACACTGCTCTCCCATGCCCTCGCCACTTTATATTGCACTATAAAGCCCATTAGAGTGAGGATTAGGTTTAAATCCCACCACACGGTCCTTGTGTAATATGCGATAGGCAATTATTACTGCAGTATCAGAAGTTGCAAATAACAACTTCGCTAGCTGGTATACTACTAAGTGCCAGTAGATGTTAGAGGTATCCAAACATTGTAATTAGTCAGGTCAAACCCTTGCTTAATTACCTTGAAACTGGTCGATCGTGCACAAGATTTGTTGTAGCAGCCTTGTTGCTGCTACTGTCTTATTGACGATCTTGTGGAAGGTTACAGAGGTGCGGATTCACCATCTGGTGGAAAAGTGAGCGTTGAATCCTGAGTATCGGGTACCTGTTTGTATCACGACTCACCTACTGAAACAGTAGGACTCAGTTCAGCTCCAGCCATGGAGCAACATCCCGGGTGACTATCGTTACATTGTCCACAACGTGTGACTGTGTCTGCATCTGCGTGACTGTGATCAGCTTGGACAAATGTTTGCTTCACTCTTCACGCGTGTGATTTTTGATTGTATATATGTTGGACATTATGAATAAATGGTGGACATTATGCATATATGGTGAACATTAACGATAGCCGTCGGAACTATACTCCTATATCGCAGAATATATATTTACGTTGAGATCCTCATACAAGTGGACCGGAAATTCGGATTGTGTACATATGTGGTACCTTATATTTTGAAATACCATGAAGATTATTAGGATGTACATTTTGGGGAGGAAATCGTCTGGATTGTTTTTTTCTAAGTGTAAAGAGCATATTTAATTATTTCGACTATGTCGGAAAGTAAAAGCCTGCGATGGCCTGAATATTATTGTAGAATATAAATAAATAACTTGTAGAACATGATTCTCACATGCTGGCAGTATCAATCATGCGATCTATTTTAAAATATAAACTTACTTCAGCACAATCCTGGTGTCATACCGCGAAAGATGTGTTTTAGAAGAATCACTCAAAAACCATTGTGTATTTGGGAATGTGAAGGATTCTAAGGGATAACTGAGACACCATAAAGCAGGACTACTAGAGTGCCACAGGCACCTTGCCTGGTTGCCCTGTTCTGTGGTTGTTTTTTTTGTTGCGTATAGTTGTTAGCTTGAGTTGCGCTGCATGGCGACCATTTATTGCTCTATCTAATGCTTGATGTGTGATAAGGCTTTGTGGTCTGCGGCCTCTTCATAGCTATCTAAGGGACCATTCTGGCTATCCCAGAACTTCCACATCATTGAAATAGTAAGGAAAGAGATGCAGATACTTTAACCACCTGACACAATGTTACAAATACGCACATTTAGTAATGTTGTTGTTTTATTTTATGTTTTTTCACTCAAAAGTGTATACTTGTTCCAATGTGGTTTACCCTTTGGTTTGAGATGTACCTGTTGTCGAACCTTTTTCTCATAGTTATCATCTCCATACTTAGTATCATAATTCCATATATTGTATCATCTCCCCAAATGAAAGCCCAGTAAATCGGAACTGCATCTACCTTTCAGAGAACACAGACACTTGGGAAACACCTATGCTCAACCATGACGAGATGATGAGAAGTATGCGATTATTTCTTTTATTTAAGGAGGCTCGCCATTGTTGAGGAACCCGTGGGAGGTTGTATACATGCTGACTCAAAACTGGAGTAGTGAGTGCTATGGAAACTTGAACAATATAAAATGACACAAAGTAGTGCAGCTTTACATAACAGAATTACGACACATACAGGACGTTGCGGCGATTAGCCTTCATCAGCAAACAAACACATTCACAAACACAACATATAGTCAAGGAGATCTTCTTTGACTACATCAAAAGGTGACGACAGGACGAGAAGACCAAAGGGATGAAAAATTGAAAGCAGTGAAGAGAAAATGAGAACTGGAAAAAAATGTTCATACTTACCTCACAATTCCGATCTGTGTGATCAATTTTATTCATATTTTTTACTATGGAAACTTGATCGGTGTATACCAGTTGTGCTTCAATCAGCAGACTGTCAACTACCACCAAGTTCTTAACAGCTCTGGCCAGAGCTTGTTACGCAAAACCTCAAGTGACTGAGTACCATGTCCATATCATGGCGAGCTCATGCTGTGTTCTATTATGATAGGAGCTTGGATATTACATCTATTTCTTCTTTATCACCCATTTCATTTTTACAAAATAATTCAGATCACTTTTATAATTTTTTTATTCTAGTTCATTTTCTGAACTAAATAAATAATCTGTGTACATCCTCGTTTCCAAAGAATATACTGTGCTTTTATTACATACTACGCTTACTCTACGCTTGGATTTTTAACATAAGGTGTGCGAGTGAGTGAATGCAATTGTTAACTAAATAAACAAAAACTTCAGTTAACGATTACAAGGGTTTTTACATTTCTGACAAGAACACCTGGCAAGATAAACTAGACAATTTGTGATAGGTCTTCACCTTCTGTCTTTTTTCTCCCAAGTGAAACCCATCGTCTCCTATCTGGACTATCCCCTTAGACCAGTGGTTCTCAACCGGTGGGGAATTCCCCCCCCCCCCAGGGGGGAATGTTAGGGTTTCCAGGGGGGAATGAAGACCATTTCAAGATAGCGTTAATACAAGAACCGATTACTTGATATTGATTTTCCCTTCATACTTTACAGTTATGTACGTCTCATCCTTCTAAATTTCATTTTATAAAGTAAGTAGACCCACAAATCATGTTTTATGTGGATGTCTAGACTTGTTTTAGTATATGATAATTTACCTTCCATTTTTACGTATACTGTGTATGAGTGGGGGGATTTTTAGATAGGAAATATGAAAGTGGGGGGGGGCGAATGACGTTCTGAAAATACGGTGAAAGGGGGGGGGGGGGGTACGGGCCAAATTTTTGATAGGAAGGGGGGAATGACGTTCTGAAAATATGGTGAAGGGGGGCACGGGCCAAAAAAGGTTGAGAACCACTGCCTTAGACAATCTTCTTTTAACGAGCAAAAATGTATAGAGACTGTCAGCTAACTTTTTGGGTAAGGCTTTCTGCCTAATATATTAAGAAATACCATATTGGCCAGCGTGTCCAAGAATTCTTTTTTTCCAATGTCCTATGAATCATGCTCATGCTTAAGAGAAATGAGTCTATAATACGTATTATTAAAGTGTATCAATATCCGCATTCATCGTTCTTATATTGTGGTATCACAGATAATTGGTTACGGAAATCATGTTTTTAATCTGGAAACATGCACTTTGTCCTTAATTAACAGAATCGTGCTGTTTGAGTTGTATTTTCCCAAAGATGGCAAACAATTGATAGAATGCAACTCTGTACTTTGAACTCATTTTCAGATACAAGAAAATATTAACACTAGAGTTGATGTTCTCAAATATAGCAGAAATAGACCAAAAACAGTTGTACACGTTGTAATGTTTACCTCCAACTCCGAACTCTGGCTCCCAAACTGTGATGACAGACAACAATGTAGAAGGAATGTAGCATATAATTAAAATGCTAGCTATAATAATCACCATTGTCATTGTCCTTGTGTCTCTACTGGATAGCAGGGACTTATCTTGTTGGATATTAACTGTTTTACGCCAACTACTTTTCTCTCTTAATTTGGTCAATAAGATAACGGTTAGAACAACAACAGCCAAAAAGGAAATCAGTCCGGAAAATGAATGGATGAAGTAAACAACAGCAGTTGCTGATTCCTTTTCTTTGGATGTTATTATCCCTAAAAGTGTTTGGTTCCACTCGGGATAGAATTTCCAGCCGAGGTAGTTTGTTGCGTATAGCGGTACAGAGGACGACAATGTCGTGCCGTATATAATAATCATAACAATTGTTGTTCTCTTGGTGGTAATCATCTGCTTGATGTGTAAAGGAAAAGCCACACACAGACACCTCTCAGCCGTCATGAACACCGTTATAAGACAGGTGATTCTGGAAAATAGCGCCCTCGGCACACAGCTCGTTAGATGTTGCACATCCGTGGATCTAATAGGCAGATGTAGATCTTCAAATAGTGGGTTAATATAGATATTAAATAACTGCTGGATAAGTACGCCGCAGAGATCGGACACTGCCATGGCAAAGAAACTGATGTTGGTGGTTGAATTCAGTCCTTGTCTGTAAAATATTACCAAATTGGTTAAGTTTGTGAAAATCCCAAAGACGCTTACAAACCCACAGATAGCAACATAGTTGACCAACGTGATTGTGGCTATTTGATTGTCACTGATCAGTGTTGCCAGATTGGATTCATCTACATGTCTTTCTGTGCTGGCAGCAGTTGTCTGGTTTTCTAAAATGTCCATTCTGAAGCGGCAAGAACATAAGAACACGTGTAATGAACAAACAACTGTGATCAATATTTCATGTTAACTTTCTTTCTGTCATTTCCTTTCTTTCTTTCTTGCTGTCTTTCTTTCTTTCTTTCTTTAATTCTTTCTTTCTTTCGTTCATTCATTCTGTCTTTCTTCCATTCTTTCTTTCATACTTTCTTTCGTTCTTTCTGTTTTCCTTTCTGTACTAGTTTCACCTTTTCTGTCACCCGTTCTATATTATATGTAAAGAAAAGTAAGATCATACCGTCTTCAACAGTTGGTATCAATTTAAAATTGTTCATTTTTTTTTCTTACTTGGCCAATATACATCACAAGACACAAATACACAGGTATCGATAAACACTCATGGAAGAATTCTTCTGCAGAAATGATTGAATACGAATCGAAACAACGTCATATTTGTCCATTCTTGTATCCAGCACATCAGCCTCATGATGACACCCTTTTGGAGAGCCCAGATGTTCTAGTCTGGACGCAAAATTGTTCCTTTATTAAGGTTCCCCTTCCATCAAGAGGCGGCGTGGTTGATTTCTGAAGTTTTTATAGCTCTCAATTGTTATGTTGTTTTTGTTTAGCTATGGAGTTTAGTTTTGCTTCTGCTCTGGTGAAGTCTATCAGTGCCAGTTAATACTTGTGAATATATTTCTCATGTTATTTACTTCTCACAGGATTCCACAGTAGAAGGATAAAAATCCCCGCTGATCCACAATAGAGTATAAAGAAATAAAACAGTTAAGGATCCTTTCGTGCATGCTTTGAGACACATCCAGCATATGGTTTTCTGTTTCCTCCCTTTATCCTCCAGTGGGGCGCTCAACCAACACCAAAAGACACTGTCTTTAGCTATTCCATGCAACTCCGTCCATGAACTCCTGATATTACTCCTTTATGTCTCTAGTTCTCACCTCCGTGTGTGTGTTCATTTATCTTCCCCTATTTCTTTTGCCTTAGAGATTCCGGACAAAGACCTTTCTAGGTAACTGTTCTCAGGTTCTGTCAATGTATGATCTATCCACCGACAGCGGGCGTATGTTGCTAACCTCTTAATTTTAACTATCAATTGATGAAGAGAGGCGATCTGATCAGTATCACGGCGACCGTAGCGATGCAAAGTCTTTTACATATATCTCTACAGGCTGTCAAACTTCATTGTGTTTTGTCTGGTGGTAACTCCAGATGAAAGACATCCTTTTAATAAACCATGCGTGTTATTAAATGTCTGGAGCTTAAGTTTGTATTCCAGAGGACCCATGAGTTGCTTTGTATTGGACGTATCCGATTTTGTACAAAGTACGCTTGATGATGTCCATCCATTGCTTCGGTCTTCCTCTGCTTAATATTTAGAACTCTCTTATCTATCTGTGCAACAGATCTTGTGATCAAGGAAGTAGCTAAGACCACATGCTCAAAATAGGTTTGCAGCAACCGTGTATGGTATAGGACTGTTCACAATATCTCATACCAAATGGTGAAGGCTGGAGCGCATAGATAATAAGGGCATACGAGTGTATGTGTGTGCGTGTGTGTGTACGTGTGTGTGGTGTGTGTGTGTGTGTGGGGGGGGGGGGTCTGCTCACAATATCTCATAGCCAACTGGCAAAGTCGGAGTATAATGAGATATAATGAGACTGTGCGAGTCATTCTGGACTCCACAAAGGATAATTCAGTTGTGTGTTTACAAAATCTATTTGCTTTGTCATGCACATAAGATAGACACAGAATGGTACCTCATGGTCACAGCAGACAAGGAGCATCCCATCCAAGAAGCATGATACATTTACATGATACCAATGGTCTTAGTTTGAAGAGACTTTGAAGGAAAAAGCTGAAGGCACAGTAAGTTAAGGTTTTGGAACTTGTAGGATAGCGTGTGGACAAGAATGGATTATGTTTCCGCCATAGAGTGAAGCGTTTCATGGAGTTATTGTTGCAATGGTCCCGGTTGCCGGTAGCGGGTAGCGGGCGACACATATGTGTTCGTGCAACAACTGGTAAGAACAACTCACACGAAGGTGATGTTTTTATAACCACTGACATGGTTGTCAATCAATCAGGTGCCGTCTCCACAATGAAGATTGGCTGCAATGGATCTCCGACATTTTCTGTTTCTCGCCCTGGCTGTACATTCTGTCAAGTTGCTTTTTGTTCAACTCGTCATGTTATCTTCCCATTTGAATTCTTTGTCTACGTCATACATGTTTGCCTTCAACTTTACCCCCCATTATTATTTGTTTACCTATTGACCCAACTTAAATAATTAACAGTGAGAAAAGAGAACCAATAATTGAACAAAACTAAATCCTAAAAAGATTAACAATTTCTCAACATTTCATCAGATACTACAGGAATTCAGGAAGTCGACACAGATGCCATCGATGAACTAGAGCCAGACATACTGAAAGAAGACATTGGAGAAGCCGTCAGATTAGCACCGGGACAAGACGAAATACCAAATGAACTAATTAAAGCAGAAAGAGAAGTAGAAACAGCATGGCTACATAGACTATTGAATCATATTTTGGTAGAACAACAGACACCATAAGACTGGGGAAAAGCCATACTTATTTCAATTTGGAAAAATAAAGACAGTAAATGTGACTGTACATAATACAGGGGCATTTCCCTTTTGAGTCATACTGGAAAACATATTTTGCAACATTCTTGAGAAACTATTACGAATTACAATAGAACCCCAGCTAAGCGAAACACAACATGGATTTAGGAAAAAAAACAAAGGATGCACAGATGCCGTCTTTGCTCTTAGACAACGTAATGTAAAACCAATCAGATTTAATGAACCACTCTACATACCTTTGAAGACCAAGAAAAGGTATTTGTCAGAGTGTATAGAAACAACCTGTGAGAAATCCTTAAACGATATGGAGTGAGTAAGCACCTAATAAACTTATGTTGAAGCTTATACAACAACAGTGAATGCATAGTGAGAACAAATGGAGGACACTCCCTTAACCATTAGATCCGGAGTACGACAAGGTTGTGTCATGTCCCCCCTCTTGTTCATAACCTATATAGACAGCGTATGTAAAGAAACCAGCCAAGCAGAGACCGCAAGAACACTTAAGATCAAATACTTAGGAAGTATAATATCATCAAATGGCAAATCAGACCTCGAGATCGAAAATAGATGAAATAAGGCAAATAAACTCATTGGGCAAATGGCACCAATACTAAATAACAAACACGTATCAATACTTACTAAAAAAAGTACTCCACAAAACAATCTTCCTACCAACTCTATGTTACAAATGTCAAACCTGGACAATGACAGAAAAAGAGAAAATAAAAATCACAACAACAGAAATGAGATTCCTGAGACCGATATCACAGCATTCGGGGCATTACCTAAGCGCTCCGTCCCCATCCTCAGCAGCCAGCGTAGAGTTCCAACACTAATAGTACCAGTAGCAATTTGATTATATGTCCGTCTCGCCTTTTCTCTGAGCGTCGATCGTCGGCCAGATCCCCTCGTCACCCCTCGCTGTCGCATTCTTGCCAGACCATGGTGATCCATTTGCTCCTCCGAGGTGTACACGTGCTCCCACAAGACCGCAACCACGTCTTCCTTATCATGCATCAATACTCCACCAAGTTGTGCAGAGCCAGCCAATCTGTCCGCCTGTTCATTCCCCAGCACACCAGCATGCCCCGGAGAAAATATCCAGACGTTGCTTGTCACTCGTGACTTCCGAAGCGAAGCAATCCACTCTGCACTAAGCTTGTTTGTCCTCATCCTACTCATTAAGAAGAAGAAAATCAGAAATGAAGACATCAAGACTAAAGTGGGGTTTATAGCAGCAATATATTTTATTAGAAGTCAGCAAGTGAAATTGTTGGCAATGATGTACAGATCAAATGGAAGCAGAAGAAGAGGCGGATCACGTAAACAATGGACAGACGGGATAGCATAGTCCTTGGGAATCTCCATACATGAAGCCCATAAACGGGCACTCTCCCACTGTTTATACTTCACCTCGACAACGCAAGGTACAAGATGAAAAGAGATGAGATATTTACGGTGAGCAGCAGTGGATTGCAATTATGTTTACTTTTCCGGGATCTAAATGTTGATGCCAGTATTCTACAACGCATAGCTCCCCTCTTTATTAGTACTGTCTAGACTTCCTCTTCTTCTTCTGCGTTCTTCCGGAGTGTTTTTTCACATCTAATTGCGGTGTATTGTTATGCACCCTTAGGCCAACACATCCGAATTTTGCGTGCGTTTTTGACCATGTTAGCATTCCTGGGGGACTCTCACTTTTGTGGTGCCGTCCACATCCCAGCTGGTCAAGTTAAAACGGTCGAATACTTCACGATCAGCTTTCAGTGGAAGGCAGGGACAGTCCATGGGCATTATCCACCATCCAAGGAAGACTTCCATAGTTGCAGAGCCGACACATAGCTCGCTGGTGCAGGGCTCACCGAAGGAATCGCCACGTCCTGCTCATGGCTTTTTAATTCCTCACTTCAATATATTGGGCATTTCGTTTGCTACGGGTCGCTCCCCGCACAAACCAGGCCGGTCTGTAGACAGTATCCACTAAGCGAGCTTTCGATTCGGGCATGTGCTATTCGTTGTGCCCGGAAGACATATATCAGGGCACGACGGACATTCGGAAAACTAGCTAATCGGAGCTGTTCCGGTCACAAGGACATTCGGAAAACTAGATAGAGCTGTTCCGGCACGTGGGATATTTCACTCGGACGTTTTTTCGCTGTGCCAGTTTTAATTTGCCACCTCTAGGCCTGCACATCCGACTTCGGCGGGCGTTTTTGATCAGTTTAACCGTCCTGGAGGTTTCGAAAGACATTTTTGTGTGTGGTGTCGCTCACATCACAGCTGGTCAATGTAGAACGGTCAAAGACATCACGGTCAACCCTCAAGGGAAGGCTGGGCAGGCCATGGATATTCCCCGCTATTCACGGAGGCTTCTATAATTGCAGAGCCGGCACATATTACTCTGAGACTGGGCTCACCTGAGGAATCGTCACATCCTGCTCATGGTTGCTTTAATCCTCACTTCCATATATTGGGTGTCTCGTTTGCCACTGGCCGCTCCCCGCACAAACCAGGAACGGTCAGTCTGCGGACGACGTCCGCTAGGCAAGCTTTCGCTTCGGACTTCCACGAAGTGTATTTGCTAGCCAAGCGTTCCATTTCGATTTATTGATACGTTTTCCACCCTTGACTACGCTCACTATATGAGCATAGATACAGACTTTCATAGTAACTATTTCGTGCGACTGCGGGGCCTTTTCTACCTTTGGTGCCCGCTCACGAGGTAGGCTATATAAGCTGCCGGCTCAGCACCTTACCTCCGTGCGACAGTGAGCGAGTAATGGCCAGGCCCTCCCATCCCGGGATTTATCATGTCCCCCAGCTGATAGCCTTCGAGCAAGTATCTGATCTAAGCGTGTAGCGTCCTCAGCATCTCACCTCCGTTTTGCAATAGGTGCGTATCGGCCCGGCTCTCACATCCAAGGGTTTATGGCTTAGAGGTGTTCAGCCATATCATTCAGCTGGGAGCCTTAGAGTATGTGTCCGGACCAAGAATTAGTGGCTTCTTGCGCCTGATTTGACCTTTCGACTGCTATCCTCAGTCTACCTGCAGAGCAGCAGGTTGTGTCTCTCTTGGTCTGGTCCCCATCACAAGGTCTGTCCGACATGTAGTTGTGCTTCCATCGGCAGAGCTCTTGAGGTCATTGGGGCACTCAAGCCCCTCTACCACCTCAAGGTGGAGACACGTCAGAGGGGGTACTGTCTAGTCTACTGTAGATAGCATTTTGGACACTCGTCCACTTTGAGGAACATATTTCTCTGTATGCTTCAAAAACAGGTCTGTTTCCCCCTATGTTTAGAAACGTTTTACCTGCGTTTTCCATCTTCTTTAGCATAATTCCACAATGTTTAACTTATGCGATTTTATTTCATATATTACTTGCGCTGTCTTTCCCAAGATGTCAATTCTGAAGTCGATTCAATGTGAGAAAAGATGTAAGTCAACGGTCCAGAACCTGTGCGGCCTTAGGCTCATTGCACGATACTTCTGTTTGGAGACGAGTCTCCTCTCATCTTGACTGGCTGAATGCATTTTGTCTCTCCTGCAGACGTAATCATATTTGGTTGAATTTTGCAACTAAAGATTTCTAAAGATGGCATGAGGTTGCAAGTATCCCGCCAACCCATCTGTATCGCCTCTTACGACACGCATGGTAGAGTACAGTAATGTTATTCTTTGCTTCCCCTACAGTGCCTTGTGACACACGGGCGGTATTACAATATACACAAGAACATAGAGCACTGTTGGTCACACAGCGAGAAGAATAGCCAATGGCTTTATCTACAACGTATTCGTATCTAAGGCTTTGGTAATAATAATACTGATATTTTAAAATATCAACATCTGCTATATATTATGAGAGTTCATTTGAAATCCGTTCGTGCCGCACCGCGCGTATCATGTCATAGTCATGTGATAAGTACTGACTAATGAATAAAAGAGCATGTGCTTATCGTCCCATGATGCATACGTTCTGTTTCTGACCGTTGAGAAAATGGCTGGGTTAATCAAAAATCCGTTCAAAGAAGCTCAAAGAGTGGTGATTCAGTTTCTTTCATTTGAAGGATGTCGACCAGTGGACAATCATCGAAGAATGCAGGCAGCCTACGGGAACAAATGTGTGTCGAAGACAACAGTGACAGACTGGCACGAATGTTTCGGAATGGACGTCATTCACGACAGATCTTCGACGGCAGGGTTAAGCGCATATTGTTGCAACAGAAAAATCCATCGCCAAAGTTGATGCAGCAGAACAGATGAACCGTTATCAAAGCATATGTTCGGTAACGAAAGAATTTGATGTGTTAATTGGGACAACTCAAAAGGTCGTTCGTAAGAAACTGCAATATCGGTAGGTGTGTTCATAGTGGGTACCACGGATGTTTACCGACCACCAAAACCAGGAACGCATGGGATGGTGTTTGAACCACTTGCTGCTTTACAGAGTGGAAGGTGATGCATTTCTCTACCGCATAGTGCCAGGCGATGAATCAAGGTGTCACCACTTTGAGCCGAGCAGCAAAAGAGAGAGCATGCAATGGAAGCAAGCTATATCACCAAAAGACAAAAATATTCAAGTTACAGGTTTCCGCTGGTAAGGTTATGCTGAGCGCATTTTCTGACCATAAAGGGCTATTGTTGGTCGACTTTAAAGAACCTGGTGTCCCACTAGTTGCACACACTAGACAAGCTGCAAAAAGCCATCAAGAATAAACGACCAGGCATGCTTTCCTACGGTGTTATTTTGTTGCACGATAATGCTCGTCTGCATGTTGCAAAGATTGTGCAGAAAGCATTAGCAAGGAAGAAATGGGCAATTCTGCAACATCCAGCCTATAGTCCTGATTTGTCACCATGTGATTTTAATTTGTTCCGACCTCTAAAAAAAGCTCTCAAAGAGCCTAGAACGCCGGATTCTCATTTGGGAGACCCGGGTTCGAATCCTCGGTAAGGTGTGGGATTTTTTTCTGCCGGGGGCAAAAAGAAAATCCTAACCTGCACAGTTCGCGGCGACTGCACTAGCCAGGCGGCCTTAATTCCTCAGGCTCAAAGACCCCTCTGCCATATACCGCAAGGTACTATATTGGCAGTAAATGACAGTTTTTTGTTGTTGTGTGTGGCAGACGTAATGAACGCTGTAAACCCTTGTTTCAGTGAGCAACCACCATCCTTTTTTGCGGATGGCATTCGCCGCCTACCTAAACAATGGCATGCTTGCCTGAATGCCTGCGGCGACTTCTTCTGACCAATCCATGGTGCATAATTCATTCAAAATGAATGCTTTGTTTCATTCTACCACACCTGTTAATGTTTCTTTCATACTTTTGTAATCAAGCCATTGGAACGTGTTTCAAATGAACAATCCTTATATTTAACAGTTATGTGATTTCCCCTTGTATATATTTTAATTACTGTGAAATCAGGAGCCTTGGAATGTGATCAACATAGAACAATTAGTATAATGAGTCACATCACAAAGCTTTTGCTACGAATTATCATGCAAAGAGTGAGGAAGAAAATACAACCTGAAATAGGGGAAGAACAATGTGGGTTTGTAGAAGGAAAGGGTACAGTAAATGCTGTGTATATGCTGCGAACAGTTATTGAACGTGCTATAGAAGTAAACAAGGATATACATCTTTGCTTTATTGACTACACAAAGGCTTTTGATAGAGTTAGACATGTCAACATGGTGGATATGCTTGCAGATCTACAAATTGATGGGAAAGACATTAGACTTATAAAAAACATATATTGGAAACAACAAGCTGCCATAAGGATTGATAATGAAGTGGGACAATATCAGCCTATTAAGAGAGGTGTTAGGCAGGGATGTGTAATGTCTCCAGATCTTTTTTTCCCTATACAGTGAAAATATTTTCAGAAATGTAGAAGATATAAATGGAATCAGCATTGGAGGACGAAACATCAATAACATTAGATATGCAGATGATACAGTATTGATTGCAGACAATGAGCAGGATCTGCAACAATTAGTAGATGCGGTTGTTGTACACAGTGAGCAACTGGGGTTAGAATTAAATTGTAAAAAGACACAGGTTATGGTCGTCACTAGGAAGAACGAAGTACCACAATGTAATATACAAGTAAATGGGAATATTCTTCAACAAGTGAATCGGTACAATTATCTGGGAACAGTCATAACATCTGATGGGAGATGCCTTGAAGAGATTAGAACAAGAATCGCCATGGCGAAAGTAGCCTTTAGCAAGATGAAAAACATTCTGACCAATAAAAAGATGTCAATTGAAACGAGAAAAAGAATGTTGAGGGGATACATAGAGCCTGTTCTTTTGTATGGATGTGAAACTTGGACAATGAGCAGTCATGCTGAAAAACATTTGATGGCTGCAGAAATGTGGTTTCTGAGGAAAATGCAAAGAATACCAAGGACAGACAGAAAAACCAATGACCAAGTACTACAGGAGGCAAATGAAAATCGTAAATTGATTAGAGAAATTAGACGCAGACAGTCAAAATTTTGTGGGCATGTTATGAGAAAAAATGGATTGGAGAACTTAATGACAACTGGCAAGATCGACGGGAACAGACCAAGCGGAAAACCGAGAGGAAAATACCTGGATGGCTTGGCCACATGGCATGGACGAGACAGGAACACTGAGCTGATCCACGACCCTGGTGATCGAGTGAAATGACGAGTCATGACCGCCAAAGCTTTCAGGCATGGCACATGATTGATTGATTGACTGTGAAGTAATAACCGTGTATTACCTATCGCTCATACAAGCTGTGAATAATAACGTTCTAACCTATCAAGCATGTCATAAGAGTCTACCGCAGAGAGTTAACGAGAGTCTCTTTGCCTCATTTCGTAGGGTAAAAAACATCTGCAAATTGCAACACATCATGAACAGGGCTACAGAAGACATGCCATGGTTGGCTGAAGGTGTGTGATCCAATGGCGAATAAAAGGCAGGAGAGGAAGATTTGCCAGAGATCCACTATTTGTATTAGAGTTATAAAATGACCATTCACATTCGCTTCAGTTGGAACAAAGATTAATGTTTAGTTTAGTTTAGTTTAGTTTAGTTTAGTTTAGTTTAGTTTAGTCGATGGATCAACATCACTGCACGCGGGTGTAACCCATACTTGCTCTGTTCTACTCCTAACTCAAGCCTGAGTCCGGCGAATCTCAGCTCAGTGCACGAACTCCATAGCACCGGCGAAGATCCTGAAATACTTTGGGTAGATTTTTAACTTGAAGTTTTGCTCGGGCCCACGCCGTTAAGCTACTCTTTCTCGATTTCCAAAAGCCAAGGGATTTTTTACGTGCGCAACAATACACACGGACGTCAGATCTCACTACCCACAGACCAGGGAAAATTTTGTTACTAGACGTCCACGTGAAAAAATCCCGGCCCTAACAGGTGCTTGAACCTGGGACCTCCAGCAGTCGAGGCGGACACCATACCATCGAGACCACTCAGCCCCCCAGAGACGGATGTGTGGTTGCGTAGCTAATCAATCCTTGTATGCACAAGTCACTTAATATACTTTAAATTATGCTGTCCTGTATCCCCCATTGATACATAGGCACTCAACCACACCACCCCAGGCCACACAATCTTTCGCTGTCTCCTTCTATGTCCGCCCAATATTATTCATTATATTAAAATAACAATTAATTTGGTGTACAAATATGGTTCTGGCACCATCTAACAAATGCGCATTAACGAGTATAATAGTCTCCTTTACATTCCACTTTCCTTGTTCTCCTTATTGTTTTTTGAACGTTACTTTCTACTTTTTTTTCTTCTCCTTATTGTTTTTCTAAAGTTGCTTTCTTCTTTTCTTCTTCTCCTCATTGTTTTTCGAACGTTAATTTCTACCTTTCTTCTTCTCCCTATTTTTTTTTTTCGAACGTGACTTTCTACTTTTTTTTTCTCTTTATTGTTTTTTCGAACGTGACTTTCTACTTTTCTTCTTTTCCTTAATATTTTTCGAACGTTACTTTCTAATTTTATTTTATCTCCTTATTGTTTTTCGAACGTTACTTTCTACTCTTCTTCTTTTCCATATTGTTTTTCGAACATTACTTTCTACTTTACTTCTTCTCCTTATTGTTTTTCTAATGTTACTTTCTACTTGTCTTCTACTTCTTATTGTTTTCCGGACATTATCCTCTATTGGAGCATAACCCTCAAACAACCAACGTCAAGCTTCACTTGCAGCACCCCCCCCCCCCCCCCCATGAACTCCCAGTATTATTCATCCCTGTCTGTAGATATCTTCTCAGTGTGTTTTAGGTCCCCCGCCATTTCGTTCGCCTTCTGCTTTCCAGGCACTAGAGTGTAGCTGTATATGTGAGAGTCCTATGCATTACCTGAAATATTTAGTTGACACGCAATATCTTCTTTAACATTTTGCTACCAAATATATAGGCACTTACATTGTTTACAAATTCTCCTAAAATGTATGGAAGTCATAATCATTAGAAATTGTACTTTCACTATTTATTACTTCGCTATTATGAAACTGTTATGAAACTGTTTTGAAACAAATAGTTCTGCACCAATTTACCATTTCTTCGTGTCCTCTTTATAACTATTGAAATCACAAATGTTCACGATTTTAATTCGCTTTTAGAAGCGAAAAAGACAATTGATTTCTAATTACTTTGTTGAAGAGTTAAACAGTAAGATTTACCGTTTCAACAAACGTGACATGCGTGATTTTCCTATCACTGAATTTCATAAACATATTAAAATTTCCCGACTGAAAGTAAAATTGCCTAAAAATTAACAAATAACCAAATAATGCTGCTTGTACCGATCGGTCATGCAACTAACACTAAAATGGTGCATTCTGATTCAAAGCAATTATTGGCAATTTCACTATGTCTTTCTTCCCGCCAGAGTTTTTGCCATTGGCGTTTTTTTAATCTTGTTTTCCACGAGGTGACGGGAAGAGGAGGAGTGGAGCTGTTTGGGAGTTGGGGAAGGGTTTGGTAATTTGTTTTCCATTGTATTGATACAGAGCTGTTGATCAACGTTATTAAAACAAACGTCCCCTACGATTATGTGCCAATATTACATTGCACGTGGCTTGTCAAGCACAATGTCAGGTTAAGATTGTAATGTGACCTCGTGCCGGAAACAGAGCAGGTACGTGCCTGTCGACTACAAATAATACAAACAATACTATTGGTACAATTTTTACAACTTCTGCTGCCACTACCACCATTGCCATTCCGTTCTATTACAACACCAACTACTACTACTACTACTACTACTACTACTACTACTACTACTACTACTACTACTACTACTACTACTACTGCTACAGCAACTACTACTACTACTACTACTACTACTACTACTACTACTACTATTACTACTACTACAACTACAGCAACTACTACTACTACTACTACTACAACTACTACTACTACTACTACTACTACTACTACTACTACTACTACTACTACTACAACTACAGCAACTACTACCACTACTTATACTACTACTACAACTACAGCAACTACTACTACTACTACTACTACTACAGCAACTACTACTACTACTACTACTACTACTACTACTACTACTACTACTACTACTATTACTACTACTGCAACTACTACTACTATTACGGCTTCATCAACAGCAACACCTTCTACTACTACTATTATTATTACTACCACTACAACTACAGCAATTACTACTACTACTACTACTACTACTACTACTACTACTACTACTACTACTACTACTACTACTGCTGCTGCTGCTGCTGCTGCTGCTACTACTACTACTACTACTACTACTACTACTACTACTATTACTACTACTACGGCTTCATCAACAGCAACACCTACTACTGTTACTATTAATACTACTGTTACTATTGCTACTACTGTTACTATTACTACTACTGCCATTACTACTACAACTACTACGACAATCAATACATTCTTCTCTTTATTCAACCTCGTCTAACCTGCTTCATCAGCTGTGGTTATTGTTGAGGTACGTGGTTGTTGTGGGTTTATTCACCCTAATTCTTGTCTTGTGAGTCCTATCTCGGACTGGTTATGTATCGTTTGTGTCTGTGACGTCAGCAGGGGGTCGGTCGGCGGCTATCCTTTGTGCTCGTCTGTGCCTGTGGCTTTCTTTGTTTGTGTAGGCTCCTGGCTCGTCTGGCTGCAGTCCTTATAAGGACTTTTCGTAATCCCACTCCAGCTGGGGGATCGGTCGGTGGCTGTCCTTTGTGCATGTTTCCTCTTGTTTTCTTTGTTGGTGCAGGCTCCCGGTTTGACTGGCTGCACTCCTTATAAGGACTTTTTATTTGGTATTTTGTCTTCTCAATTGTGAAGTAACTGTAGAAGCTTTTCGATGTGATGTGCCTCCTTGCGCTTTCTTTCATTTCACTTCCCGCGTTTGAGTTGTTGTTGTCTTTTGATTGCTTCCTCCGAGCTCAGCCATGGGATGATTTCTCCTTCTTCAATGTAGTACCGCCATGGGTATTCATCTGCGGGTTCCATATGTGGAAGACATATTGTGTCTTTAAAGCAGGGTATTGGTTTCTTGTTTCCGTGGAGTTTCTTGTACTTCTCCTTTTTTTTCTATCATGCGTTTTCTGTATTTCTCGCACGTGAGTTCGTAGTGCCTCTGTTTCTCGGGAACCGTCATTTCTACTTCTGGCATCGGGACGTCCTCTATGCCGTCGTCAGGGTGCTCATCTCGATTTTCTTCTGATGTCTGGTGGGATATTGGCTTCCCTTTGAATGATTCTGTGTTTTTGTTTCGGAGTTTTTCCAATTCAGCTTTCTGTAGTTCTCGTTCTGATTTAATGGTTTGTAGGATCTTTTCATTCTCCTTCTTAATCAGTGCCATATGTTCTACTTCTTGCTTGATTTTTTGCTGTATCTCCTTCATTTCCGCCAGAAGCTTTTTCGTTGTCGTTATTCGGGGTCGGCGTTAGCAGTGCCTTGACTTGTCTCTTCAACTCGTCTATCTGTTTTTGAAGTTGATCTCTTTCGGCATGTGCTATACAAGTGGCTGTCTCGCTCCTATGCATTGCTTCCTTGAATGGAGTCTTTGTGATGATGGCGATCTTTAAGACGTCTCTGTGTCTCTGCAGGTACGGACAGCCCAAGTATCTTGCTCCATGCTTGCCCTGGCAGTTGGCGCACTTTCTTTTGTTGTTTGGGGCTCTGAAGTCCGTGTCCAGCTTGGCGAGTGGACACTCCTTGAAGGCGTGGCGATCGGCGCAGTATCGACAGATGTCCGTCCTTACTGCGACACGTAGCTCTGCTGTGTCCGGCCCTCTGACATCTGGAACATTGCGTGATTCTTGGAATGAATCTCTCTGGTTGCTGCATTCTCTTGTTGAATGATACTGTGGTCGGAGTTTCGCTGCCCTCCGATATCACCACTGCCAAGGTTGTAGGTATCTTGGAGTAGGTGAGAAGCCGCTCCGCCTTCAAGAATCGGATGTGAAGATTCTCTTCACATAGCTGCTTCAGGATTTCTTCATCTGTCAGCTCCACAGGAATCCGCTTGACAACCCATCGGACTGTTTTTGAGTCAGTGTTTCCGACTCTGGTGTCTTTCTCCTCCTTCTTCTCTGCTGTCTTGGTTCTTGACTGTGTTGGGCTGTCAATCTTCTCCCCCGTAGTAGCTTCAGTAATAGCTGTAGTATCAGGCTCTTTGGTGCAGCTAGCAGGTGGGCTCTGGACGTTCTTCTTCTTGTTGTCGGCTCCCACGCTGCACATCTTGGCAACAGCGTGTTTCTTGTTGTTGGATTTTCAACGTGACATTTTCCCGCTGATCAGGCTTCTTGACAGAATAATGCGACTTGACTTGTTAGCGCTCGCGGTGCGAATGACGACCACGACGTGGACATATACAACTATTATCGCAGCTTATATACCAATCGTCTACCTGGTCTAGAGGTTACACGACTTTCTCCGTACTCTCGTGTACTCTCGTAAAATAACGTGATGTTGCGCGAGAATCGGTGTCGGTTCTCTCCGCGTCGGTAACTTAGGGGTATGTGAGTCAGAAAGCAATGGCAAACTACTTAGCGTAATCTTGCCAAGAAATCAACAGTTAGCTGAATGATGCTTATTTTGACAGCGATGCCCTGTAAAGGATATGCGAACAAACAAACAAACATACCAATCATTACTGCAACTACTATTAATATCACTACTACTACCACTGTTATTTCTACTAATATTACTACTACTAACACTACTATTGCTACTACTACTACTATTACTACTACTACTACTACTACTACTACTACTACTACTACTACTACTACTACTACTACTACTACTACTACTACTATTACTACTACTAACAATGCCGCTAATTCAACTATATCTACTTTTACTACACTTAGTACTAGTACTTCTACCACTACCACTATTGCTTTTACCACAGCTAATACACCTATCACTGCTGCAACTACCCCTAATATGACTACTACAAATACTGCTACTACTATTAATATTACTACTACTACTACTACAATCATTACTACTTTTGCTACAATTACTACAAGTAGTGCTACCATCACCACTGTTTCTGCTGCTCCTTCTGCCACAGTTACTATTATTACCACTACTACTACTAACTCCATCACTATGTCAGTCAGTCAGTCAGTCAGTCAGTCAGTCAGTCAGTCAGTCAGTCGAGGTTCCAACTTCACGGCAACGGGTCGTCCCCATTATGCTCCATTCCCGTGCCAGCGAATATCACACAAAATTCTCCCCACTGTCCAATGTGAAAAGTTGAATAGACGGGAGTTTCGGCAATCCAACAAGCCCGCACAGGTACATTGTGCATAATGCCGCCGTCAGAATGTCAACACAAAATTCATCCACGAATACCACAGTTCATCGTCGATGGACCCGACAGTCACCAGAAAGACCTCATTCATCTTTTTTTTCTCTTATGGCTCGGTCTCTTACCGCAGGGCGACCCGCCGAAAGTGTCGCACAAAGCACGAACTCCGCAGCTTCAGCGCCGACTCGAAAAATGCACACGTGTACAGAAAGGGCAAAATAGTCAATTCAGCAACAGCCGGTAGGCATTGGTTCGAACATGCAGTTCACTGTACAGGACAGATCTAAGAGCATTCCACGCGAATTTCACAGCTCACGGTGTCGCCCACGCAATCACTCAGTAGCAGAGCGACGGAACCATGTACTACCAGTCCAACATGAGAAAAATGCGAGTACAAACCGTAGTCACAAAGATAAACACGCCACAGGCCTTAACGGCTCAACGCCTAACCACCATGCTGGCGACCGGAAGTCCAACTATGTTTTAACTTACCACTAAGTCTAAATCTTTCAACTTGCAATTTTAGTATGTCTGTGTAAAAGAAACAGAGGTGGACAGGTGTGTCGATTACTAATAATTCAAATACTATTGATGTTACTGCCTTTAGAACTTCTACTGACTCTATCAGCATTATCACCTCCCACCTCTACACTACTACTACTACTACTACTACTACTACTACTACTACTACTACTACTACTACTACTACTACTACTACTTCTACTACTATTACTATTACTACTACTACTACTGCTGCTACTACTACTACTACTACTACTACTACTACTACTACTACTACTACTACTACTGCTGCTGCTGCTGCTGCTGCTGCTATCACCACCACAAATATAACTCCTGCTATTACTACTACTATTATTACTACTACCAAAACTACTAACACCGCTACTACTATCACTGTTACTACTATTATTAACACAACTAAGGGGGATGCGTGGTCTAGAGGTCTCGAGGTATGGTGTCCGCCTCGAGTGCTGGAGGTCCCGGGTTCATGCCCCGGTGAGGACCGGGATTTTTTTCACGTGGACTTCTAGTAATAAAATTTCCCCTGGTCTGTGGGTAGTGAGATCGGACGCCCGTGTGTATTGTTGCGCACGTAAAAGATCCCTTGGCAGTTGGAAATCGAAAAAGAGTATCCTAACGGCGCCGCCCGGGCAAAATTTCGAGTTAAAAATCTACCCAAAGTATTTCAGAATCCTCGCCGGTGCTACGGAGTTCGCGCACTGAGCTGAGTTTCTACAGACTCAGGTTTGAGTTAGGAGGAGAACGGAGCACTTATAGGTTACAACCGTGTACCGTGATGTTGATCCATCGACTAAACTAAACTAAACTAAACTAAAGATTAACACAACTATTAATTATTTTAATTTTTCCATAACATCAACAACGACAACCACTACTATTGACTATTTTCTAGCCTCACGGGAATGATGTCTCATTTTATAACCAACACGTGTGTTCAAATGTGTATTCTGGTGAACGATAAGTCCGCAGTCCATTAAACCCTGCTGAGAAATCGGTATCTATACCACACAGTGCAACTGCCAAATGCAATTAAAGCGTTTTGCGTATTCGGTGCTATTACCAGATGTGTAAAGACCAAACGGCATTCGATGGTGATGTGGTCGGTATCACTTCGCCTTTACTTCCCGAGACATTTCCTGGTACATATTTAGGCTGGGTCGACCTGGGATCCCAAACATTGTGTTTAAATATTCGAATCCCCTATAATGAAGTTCGAACTCGTGACTATCAAACCTGCAAGCTAGTGTCTCTAGCGACTACGATACCGAAGCTGCCCAACTGCCAAGGACCTTCATCCATATTACCCTATATACAGGTCACGGAAGTGAAAATCCAGCAACTAATTCAAGATAATGCTCGCTCGGGTGATGTGATTATCTACAGATGGGTCGGTGTTGAGAGGTAGGAGAAGTGCCTGGGGGTTCTTAACAATAGGTAATGGTCGACGTTTGGTGCAGGAGAGCCTGGCATATGATACAACAACATCTAGCTTAAGAATGGCGGTGGAGACGATCACTACAGCTTTCCTCTGGATGGAGAATACGATACACACACACATCGTGATTGTAACTGACTCAGAAAGTATGCTGAGGAAGGTGAGGACAGGCAAGCTTCAGGCAGAGTAGCTTGCTTCGCTTCTGAGGTCACGGGTGGCAAGCATCGCCTGGATCTTTTCTCCGGGGCATGCCCGTGTGCTGGGGAATGAACAGGCGGACAGATTGGCTGGCTCGGCAAAACTTGGTGGAGTCTTGATGCATAACAAGGCAGACGTGGTTGCGGCCTTGTGGGAGCACGTGTACACCTCGGTGGAGCAAATGAATCACCATGGTCTGGCAAAAATGAGACAGCGAGGAGTGACGAGGGGATCTGGCCGACGCTCGACGCTCCGAGGAAAGGCGAGACAGACATATAATCAGATTGCTACTGGTACTATTGGTGTTGGAACTCTTCGTTGGCTGCTGAGGATGGGGACGGAGCGCTTATGGGAATGCCCCGATTGCTGTGATGTCGGTTCCTAAATCAATCAATCAATCAATCAGATATAAGTTGTCATTTTCACTATTCAATTGGGTTGAGGCTATTAGGATTTCTATACCATTCTGTGTTGTGGATAGCAATACTGTATCATCAGCATACCGAATCTCTGGTATGTCATGACCACCGATATTTAGGGCATCATATAGCTCCCTGTTTATATCATCTGTTACATTTCCCATTATATTTTCGGCGCATAGGTTAAACAAATAGGGGGACAGCACACATCCCTGACCGACTCCTTGCTTGATGTCAAACCAATCTGATGTCTCGCCATTTATTCTAACCGCTGCTTGTTGGTCTAGATAGAGCATTATTATGAGTTGTATTACATGTGATGGAAAGCCCATATTCCTCATGATTTCCCAAAGTTTCTGATGGTGTACAGTCAAATGCCTTGAATAATCCACAAAGCATGAGAGTAGGTTTACATTAAATTCCGCATACTTCTCTATTATTAAACGCATGTTGAGAATGTGATCTCTTGTTCTTCCTCCTTGTCTAAATCCAGCGTGAACCACATTAATTTATTCTTCCATTTTCTTACGAAGTATTCCCATTATGATTTTTAGTAGAATTTTACTTGCATGACTGATCAGAAGCTTGGACAATGAGCAGTCAAGCTGAAAAACATCTGATGGCTGTAGAAATGTGGTTTCTGAGGAAAATGCAAAGATTACCATGGACAGCCAGAAAGACCAATGAACAAGTCCTTCAAGAAACAAATGAAGATCGTAAACTGATTAGAGAAATTAGACGCAGACAGTCAAAAATTTTTCGGCATGTTATGAGAAGAAATGAATTGGAGAACTTGGTGACAACTGGTAAGATCGAAGGGGAACAGACCAAGAGGAAGACCTAGAAGCAAATACCTGGATGGCTTGGCCTCGAGGCATGGTCGAGACAGAAACATGGAGCTGATCCACGACTCTGGTGATTGAGTGAGATGGCAAAACATTACCGCCCACGCTTACCGTCATGGTACATGATGAATGGATGGACTGATCAGAGCAACAGTTCTATAGTTGGTGCATAATTGCAGGTTGCCCTTTTTCGGTATTGGAATGAAGATAATTCTCTTCCAATCTTTTGGCCAAATACCATATCTCCATACCTTTTTACGTAACGCGTGATAGATTTGTATGCTTTCTTCTCCTCCTGCTTTAATTAGTTCAGCTGGTATCTCATCACATCCAGGTGATTTACCATTCTTCAGGTTCTTTATTGCCCATGCAATTTCATATAATGAGTGTTCAGGTTCTGTCTCTGCTGTCGTTGGCTCATGTATCTCATTCATATCCTCAGTGTCACTCATATCATACATTCCACTGCAATATTCCTGCCATCATTTTAGAATTTATCTAGATTATGTTAAGGTATTTCCCATCTTGTCACAGATGACTTTTAATTGAGGTTGAACATTTCTTGTCAATAACTTCATTTCTTTGAACATTTCAGAATCTCTTCCAGTCTTATGATATTGCTCTATTCTGGTACATCAATCTTGTATATATTGGTATTTGTCCTTTCGTGTATTCTTTCTTATTTCTCGAGTTAAAGATTTAAACTTCATTCTGCTGTTATTGGATTCACCTCCTTTCTGTTTCAGTTCCCTTCGTTGTTTTATTAATTCTAACGTGTCTTATATAATCCATGGCTTAAGTTGCTTTTTCTTGGTCGGAATTAAATCTTTGACCGCAGTTATCAAGATATCTCTAGCTTGTACTGCCAGTTCATCGGGTGTCATTTCCTCTTGTACAGACATCAAGACCCCAAAACGATTCCTAAATTCTACGTTGTATGCATCTGGTATTTTTGTGAGATCAAAACCAAGTGGCCTTGGTCCTCGGGTAAGCTTTTTGAGTTTTAATTTCAGATCTGCTTCTAATAACTGATGATCTGTATCACAGTCCGCACTTCGTAGGGTTTTTGCAGATGTTATGCTTGATCTCCATCTTGTTTGTATTAAAATATAATTTTTGGTGATACTGTCCGGGGACTTCCATGTGAAGAGTCTTCGTGGGTGTTGTTTAGAAAGTGTGTTGGCTATCGTTAAAACTTTTTCTGTGCAAGATTCATTTAATTTGTCACCTGCATCATTTCTATTTCCCAATCCAAATTTTCCTAAAATGTGTCTCTCATTTTCAGCTCTTCCTGAACCTACTTTTGCATTAAAATATCCCTTTATTGTTGCTATATCATTATGACCAATCTTGTTTAATGTGCCTTGCAGTGTGTTGTAAAAATCTTCAATTTCGTCCTCCTCTGCTGTTGAAGTAGGTGCATATATCTGTATGAGAGTTGTGTTGTTTGGTCAGCGGTTAAGTTTAATAGTGAGGATTCTATCACTAGCTGGGTTATATCCCATTAAAGCTTTTGCAGTTGTTTTATCTAAACAAAATGCCACTCCACTCTGGCCTCCGACGTCTCTGCCAGAATAAATGAAAAGACTTCCATTTTCAGTCGTAAAATGTCCCTTGTCTCACCAGCGATGTTTACTAATTCCTAAAATATTTAACCTCTCAATCTCATCACATACTACTTTAAGCTTCCCCTCATACAGATCTTTTTGTATTATGTTTTCTTTCATGGTTATTAAGGTTTCTTGGTAAGTTTTGCAGAAGGTAGTTTGCCATTGCTTTCCTTCTGGGCAGTGACTGTACTAGTCAGTGGCCATAGCCATTGTCTCTACTGATGAGATCATCTGCCTATAGCTGCAGAGTGCAGACCATAACCAACAACAATCTGTCGACTGCTCTCTTCCTCCATCTACCACCTGCTTCCATGGCTTCGCGTTACCCTGATGGGGGGGGGGGGGGGGGGGGGCTAAACGGATACTCCACCTTGCCCAATGGTGTCCCGTAGACTAACGGAGGAAAGGAGGCATCTTAGTCACACACACACACACACACACACACACACACACACACACACACACATACTAGTCAAATTGTTCTTGAATTTTCGGAACATACTACTATACATTCCTCTTCTACCTTCTTTCATTTCCCAATGTATAACATTAAGAAAGAATTAATATATTATTATTTTCAGGATGTCTGTAATATCTGGTCAACTGGGATGTATACAGCAGATGACCTACTTGACTTCGACCTAGCCACCATTGCTTGTATACTTCAGCGGTCATCTCGTCACTAAAACGTGGACCCGTGATCTCCAATGCAGCACGGTTTATTGCGCTTGCGTTTAAACTTCCGGTACGCTGAAAGCAGGAGGTTCAACCCTTATTACGGTCAGTTGGACGTCAAAGTTGACTTCTTGTTTAGAAAGCAATGGCAAATTATGCAACGTAAAACTGCCTTGAAAATCAATTTGGGCTTGGGGTTCATCGCAACGTCCGGCAAAGAACACGCAAAATTTGGACTATTATTGTATGGACTACTGAAAGACAAAGAAAAGCTGCTTATTGGAGAAAGCATCTGGCACTGATATCATCAGAAGAAAGATCATCGCAGTAAGTTCACGAAGAAAGGTACTCGGTCTGGTTAAACTGCCAAAGGAATGTGGGGATGCATCACTTGCACTTTATCCGGACTCTGGTGAAGCTTTGACATGTTAGAAATAGATTGAGGACAGTGATGCTGCTTAATTTAGTACGTATATTAAGAAATTGCAAGGCCTAAGATGTTTGATGGCGGAGTATATAGAAATACACAGCGTTCCACCTAAGTGGGGTGAGTCTGCATTTGTTTAATTTACTAGCTTACTTTAATAGTTTATAGAAATACTCTGCGTTCCACCTAAGTGGGGTGAGTCTGCGTTTGTTTAATTACATTAATTTACGTTAATGTTTAATTCACTAACCAACAACAAAGAAAGTCTGACACTTTATTTCGACTTCATCAGCTGGAATGATATGTACTGTGTGGATTTTTGTTAACGTATTTCATGAATTGGAACAGTTGTCATCTTGTGAACATATGTTGAGCTGCATTATAATACACTTGTTTAACAGTTCTGCCTCTGTTGATCAAGTGTCTTTGTATTTCTCTACTCTATCAAAGTGTGGCATCATTCTTCTGTGGCAATCTTTGACTGTGGGGAACATTTCCGTATCTTGTAATTCGTGTGCAATATATATAGACAATGATATCAGTAAAATACGGTATAATTCAGTATTATCACAATTCACTACACTAAACTTCGCGTGTGTCAATTCTCACCTAACTCAATATTTACGTTTTGCAAGACTTCACGTGTATCAAGTGCCACGTTTCTCAACATTCTACAATGTTTACTATTTATCTCATAGGTATGCCACGTACAGGCACCGAAATAAACGTGTCTCTGTTTTTCTGTATCAATATTCATCGTCAAAATATTCTGAACACCAGCACACATGATAACAACTACGTCTTTGAAATAACTGTACGTGTATCAAGTGCCACGTTTCTCAACATTCTACAATGTTTACTATTTATCTCATAGGTATGCCACGTACAGGCACCGAAATAAACGTGTCTCTGTTTTTCTGTATCAATATTCATCGTCAAAATATTCTGAACACCAGCACACATGATAACAACTACGTCTTTGAAATAACTGTCGGAAAACTCCTGACCTGTTCTATTCATCCTCTGACTGTCTGTTTGCGTTATTCGAAGATCTACGGAAATCAAATACTGCAAGATGAACTTGTGTGTGCTTAAAGATCTCCTTTGCTTCATAACAGACTTGACTTTAGTTCATCCAGAAAGTACCAGATAGATGCAAAGGACACCGTTACATAAATATACACAAAACATTTATGTCAGTTATCCACATGATGTGTAACCTGTTTCCTATTTTTACATAATGAGTTTAGAGAACCGTGTACAGTAAAATTGCAACATAGTTGTTACTTTATTAATGAATGGATTGAATAAAATAAACTTATTGTGGAAGATGTAATTAACTTATATATTTGCTATATGTATTTATAATTCCAGCTTCAGTTTATCAGACAGTAAGAATTAGTGATTAGTGAAAATTTGTCATCATCGCTCCCCGGACAGGTCCATAAGTGCTCCGATCTCTATCTTAACATCTTAGACACGGTATATCGACTGTTCTCTTCCATAACATCTTTGCCACCGTATATCGAACTAAAGCACCATCTCCATGTTAGTTAATTAAATGGTTTGTGCTCTTGACAATATATTTATGTCTTGCACCAGCCCACTTTACACCCATCGCCCACACTCTGAACCTCCGTTTTCAGAATGGCGGCATTCAGCTGTGTCTGAGACAGCGAGTCATGAATTTGTAGTGTTTTCATGACATTAAGAGTCATTTGGTGCTCAATGCAAACGCTAGATACACTTATGCTGTTCCCATGAGTGATGTGTTTTATGGTGTAGACAAGATACAGACCAGAAAAAAGGTGATAGCTGAGGGGGAGTCTGCTCGCTGCGTTTTAAACAACTGGCGGTCCAGAATTCTTACCTGTGCTTCGGAGTGTTTGCACCATTGGAGATATCCTTCTTTACAAAGCAGCCATCCTACGCGGGGGTGGGGGGGGGGGGGGGGGGGTCAATAAGTCACTCACAAATGGATGTAGAAAAATAACTAAATATGATAACAACTTGAAATCATGTTATTTTTATACATACATTGTCCCTTTATTTGCCAACATAATTTCCACCAACATTGATGCACTTATCCCATCGTTTTATCAAACCTTCTTAACCGACCACATAGAACTGCGTGCTCTGTTTTCTGAACCACATTTTCACATCACATTTAACTTCGTCGTCATTCGCGAAATGTCTCCCGCAAAGGCGGCTTTTCAGAGGACCAAAAGGGTGGAAATCGCTAGGGGCTAAAGTCGGGGCTGTAAGGTTGATGTTCCAGAACTTCCCACCTTAGTTGGTTATTTTTCTCCTGAGTTAATCAAGCCGTATGTGGTCTGACATTGTCATGAAGAAGCACCACTCCTCTGGTCAGCAGTTATGGACGTTTTCTTCGAATTGCATCGTCAATCACCGCTTTACCGGACAAACATTTGTCAGCATAAACAGGAAGCATTTCCTTATGAATGTCCTTTGCAGGCATTCCTTTTGCCCACACACAAAAAAACGCACAACAGCACGTTGCTCTTTGGTTGTACGCTCCGTAATTTTGTCACCATTTTGTTTATGCGCTGCGCATGTGCATGAGTCACCTAGCGCCACCTGACGAACGGCAATATAAAGTTCGATGTTTCTGTCACCTAGTGACACCTGTAGAAAACACCAACTACATTTACCTGCCATCCCACAGAACTGTGTGACTTACTTATTAACTCGCCCTCGTACATTAATAATAGCGTCGCTAGTACTAGTCTAAACCCAGGAAGAAAACGACACCGAAGACAATAAAGATGTCTGTATATAGAATTGCCCACACACAGTGACGAGTTATCTAAATAGTTGGTTGCAATTCTTTGCCCTGACATAGAAGGAAATGTTATAGACAACCGAAATTCTGTATAATGTGTATTCATTTTCCATATAGCTACCAACTGAATTTAAACACTTACACTTAAACTATGTCTCCATAGCCGTCATAATACCTTGTGATAGAACACACTATTTTTCGAAAGAAACCAGCTATTGTATTCCATTATTTCTTCTTCCTCACTGTCAAGGTGATATCTTTGGGCTTCCTTTTTTTTTTAAAGAAATGTGGGAAATGAAAACCAATTTGATGTATCCACATCTGAATAACAGGGTTGGTGTGGAAGAATATCAGTATTTAAATTCTTGGCCGCTAACTTTAAACGCCTTGCTTTGTGGGCGAAAGCGTTGTCTTGAAACAACAACAAAAAAGTTAGTTGCATATCCTTACATCATTTTTGGCGATTTGAATTTCCTGGGCAAGTTTACGTTCAGTAGTTTGCCATAGTTTTCTGAACCACTGACACTCATATCATTGTATGAAAATGTACGCAATGCGGTCTGCTTCCAAATCACCCACAGCTGTGTTTTGAACGCGATAAACAGCATTGTCCGCTCCCTGGCGACGGAGTTACGGACGCAGTTCATAATCTCGTATACCCGCGGTCCAAACGCAGCAACGGGCGATTTTGGAACAGACCGACTTACGTTGGTTTTTTTTACGAAATGTTACGGGCGCTGGTTCAGAAAGCAATGACAAACTACTGAACGTAATCTTGCCAAGAGAGCAACAACAGCACATAATGCTGGTATTGACTGCGACGTCATTTAAAGGGTATGCAGCTAACTATACGGGATTACGAATTGCATTCGTAGCTCCTTCACCATTGAGCCGGCCTTGAAGCAAAGGACGATGTTGAATACAAAATATTCCTGTTTTCTGGTCACAGCATTTTTTATTTTGACAAAAGGATCTGGTCCATTATCCGTGTTATCACGAACAGATGCCCTTTCAGTAAGATGCCTGTGGTGTCCCTAAATAAGCCAGCATCACTTTTCCAGTAGATTTACATGCTCTCAGCTTGACAAGTGTTAAAGTGCCCGGGGATTTTCACTGCATGCTGAAAATATTGGAATGTGTGTCATAACGGTGTTCTGTCTCTTTTGTAAAATTATGTTGACTGTTCTTCAACTCATATTTATTGCATTAGCTTTCTCCGCAGGTTTAACTTTTTGTATTCTGGTAACCCGGGAAACAAATCCCCGTAGAAGTCGGATGTGTCGGCCTAAAGGCGCAAGTATTGCAGCTCTGTACAACGTAATCACGTCCGAAAAAAAAAAAAAAAACTCTCCGCATGAACGCAGAAGAAGAAGCAGTATTCTGGTAAATGATGTGTGTTTTCACTCTGGCTGCATTTCCGTCTTTAAGATCATAACAATTTGAGATGCCACACTTAACCTGCTATGTGGCGAAGGCGTTACAAATGCAATTCGTAATCCTGCATACCGCATTCGGATCACAGCTGCCGGAGATTTGGAAGCAAACCGCCTTGCGTTGGTTTCCAAACAAAGGTATGAGTGCCGGTCGTTCAGAAAACAACGGCAAACTACTGAAAGTAAACTAGTGGAATTTTTTCCCCAATAAATCACGAACAACCAAAATATGATGAGGTTGACTGCGACGACCTGTAAAGAATATGCAACTAACTAACACTTACATTGCAAACAGCAGTTTTCTTTACCAAAACACAGCAAGTAGGAATCATGAATTACTGATTCCACCTGGTGGTATGCTTCTGTAGGTATACCATCATAAATGTGACGAACGAACGAACGAACTTTATTGTCGAAGGGTAAAAAATTGGGCACGCAGGCCCGTCTTACATTCGGCCCTTCCAATCACTCATCTTCCGTTCATCAGTGCATAGTGCATTCACATAGGAAAAAAACATTGTCAAATGAATGTTGTAAGCATAAACACTGCATGTTACCATGTTATGAGACAAATCCCCCACCCTCCCACTTATCCCCTATCCATCTGCGTGTCTCCCACACACACATTCACCACCCAAACACACACATACCCACAGGCACATTCATGACCCCACCCATCCACCCATCCCCCAACCCACACATCCCACACAGACCCCCACATACATCATCTCCCTATCCAAACACACACATCTCCCTACAAAAACACACACATCTCCCACCCACCACACATCCCCCACCCACCCACACACAAAACCAGGCACACATGCATGCAACCACTCATCCATACCCACCCACACATTCCCCCACCTTCACACATCTCCCCACCCACACGCACACATCCTCCACCCATCCCATAACCTACCAACACTCACCCACCTACATATCCTCCACCACCCACCCACACACCCCCAAACACTCAGCCAAACACACATCCCCCAACCACATATCCAACACCCACACACACATATTCCCGCCAACTCACATATCCTGCACTTACCCACACACAAAACCCGCACCCACCCACACATCCCCCACTTGCACACATATCACCAACCACACAATCTCCCCCGCCCACACATCCCGCACCCACACACACACACATCCCCTCCCACCCCCAACCAATGCATACTCACCCTCCTACACATCCTCCACCCACCCACTCGCCAACCATCCCACCCCGATCTCCAAACCCCAATCACACATCCCTTAACTACACATCTCACCACCCATACACTCACACACACACATACACACACACACACATTTCCACACCCATACACACATCCTCACCCATCAACACATTCCTCATCCAAAACACACACCAACCACCCACACACACCCATCATCCACATATACCCCACCCACACACATTCGCCTTCCCACCCACACAATCCGCCTTCCAATACACACATCCCACACCCATACACTCATCTCTCACACACATCCACTCACTCACGTACTCATCCATCAACCACTCACATCTGCACACCACCCACCCACCCATCAACGCATGCATCTCTCATCTACCCTCCCACCCACACACATCCCAACCACCCAGCCAACACACATCCCCCATCCTCACATACATCCTTCATCCACCCGCACATCCCCACCTACCCCATCCCTCCCACATCTCCCCTCCCACACAACACCCCACCCATAAACGCATTCACCCACACACACATCCCCCACATGCATTCCCCATACACATCCCCGCCCACACATCTCTCACCCACACACACACATCTCCCCACCCACCCACACATCCCCCACCTACAAACATCCTCACCACCAACACATACATCCTCCATCCACTCACATTTATCCCATCCAGCACTCACACACTCAGACCCACACAGACATATCCCAATCACAGGCAAACCCCCACACCCATCCCCAACCCACACACATCTCCCACACACCCATTCACCCACCCAAATACACATTCCCTCCCCACACCCCCAACCAACCAACACCCACATACTTCCAACCATCCTCCCAAATATCCCCACACACACACACACATTCCTCACACACATACATCCCCCACCGACCACACATCCCTTCACCCATCCACACATCACGCATCAACCCACACACATCCCCTACATACAACCCCTCCACACATACATTCCCCCACACCCCCTCCCCCCACACACACACATCCCTCACATACACACCCACACACACATCCTCACATCTAGACACATACATGATGCCTCACATGATCACTGAAAGTAATAAGAACAAACTCCCACACTTTACACACAGTTGAGACACTGACGATTGTCGTGAGCATTCTCGCAATAATTGCAAGAAATGGAGAAAGAAGTGTACATATACATTGTGTAGCGTAAAAAATTGGTGATGCAATTCAACTCTCTCTCTCTCTCTCTCTCTCTCTCTCTCTCTCTCTCTCTCTCTCTCTCTCTCTCTCTCTCTCTCTCTCTCTCCTCTCTCTCTCTCTCTCTCTCTCTCTCTCTCTCTCTCTCTCTCTCTCCCCTACTCTCTCTCTCCCACTCACTAACGCTCTCACTCACATTACAGTAATGTTATATTATACAAGATAAAATCAAGTGGCATACATACAAAATGATAATGTGAAAGATGAAAATACACAAAAAATATGGAATGGCATGTTACAGGACATGCGTGCACTCAACTCTCTCTCTCTCTCTCTCTCTCTCTCTCTCTCTCTCTCTCTCTCTCTCTCTCTCTCTCTCTCTCTCTCTCTCTCTTTATTACACAGGCAACACACACACACTCATTAACTCTCTCTCTCTCTCTCACTCATACTCCCTAACTCTCTCACCCACTCTACAGTGATGTACATGTGTTCATGTTATAAATTATAACATCAATTGGCATTCAAAATGATACTATGAACATGAGAATACACACAATATATGGAATAGCATGTTACATGATATGCGTGCTCTTAAATCTCTCTCTCTCTCTCTCTCTCTCTCTCTCTCTCTCTCTCTCTCTCTCTCTCTCTCTCTCTCTTTCTCTGTCTCTCTCACACCCATAGACCCTCACAAACAATGCGCTCACACATACACACACACTAACAAATCCATTCTTCCACTGTCTCTCTCTCTCGTTCTCTCTCTCTCTCTCTCTCTCTCTCTCTCTCTCTCTCTCTCTCTCTCTCTCTCTCTCTCTCTCGCAATCATTATTTCACCCATTAAGTCGCTCTCTCCATCCTTCATTTACTCAATATTACACTCTCTTTCACTATCACTCACACACAGACAGACACACACCCTCTCGCTATCAAATACACACTCCCTGGCATACACATGAAAGCATATACACATACACACACGAGCATACACACAATATACACACGCAAATACATATCCCCACGCACACATACACACATCCACACCCATACACACATACGTACACACACTCAAACACACAAATACACACTCCCTCGCATACACTGCATGCATGCACACATACACACAAACATATGCACACACACCCACACCCATACACACATACGTACACACACTCAAACACACAAATACACACTCCCTCGCATACACTGCATGCATGCACACATACACACAAACATATGCACACACATCCACACCCATACACACATACGTACACACACTCAAACACACAAATACACACTCCCTCGCATACACTGCATGCATGCACACATACACACATACATATGCACATACATATACGAACATAACATATATACACACGCACATACACACATATACACACGCACATACATATAAACACACACACATGTACGCACACATAAACACACATATAAACATACTTACACACACAAGCACACACACAAACACACATTTACGCACACTTACACATACACACCCATACGCATTCAGACGTGCACACACATACACCCACATACACACATATAAACACACGCATACACACATATGGACACACGTACACACACCCACACATCCACTTATTCACACATACACGCTGCCTCACATAATCTCACCCTCTCACTCACACTCACTCATTTACTCTCTAAACCACATTAACTCAGTCTCTGACCACAGTTTTAGCCTCTGACTTCTCGATTGTTCGGACAAATAGTTTAAACACAAGTTGTTATTAATAGTTTACGTTGTGTCGTAGGGGGGGGGGGGGGGGGGGGGGGGGTTTCCCTTCATACTTTACGGTTCTGCACATCTCACCCTTCTAAAATTCATTTTATAAAGTAAGTAGACCCGCAAATCACGTTTTATGTAGACGTCTAGAATTGTTTTACTATGTGCTATTAAATTTAACTTCCGTTATTACGTATACTGTGTAGGGACGGGCGGGTGGGGGGATTGTTAGGGAGGAAATACGAAAGGGGTGGGGGGTGACATTCTGAAAATATGTTGAAGGTGGGCACGGCCAAATTTTTAGGTAGGAAATATGAAAGAGGGGTGGTAGGGGGATGATGTTCTGAAAATATGGTGGAGGGGTGCACCGGCCAAAAAAGGTTGAGAACCACTGATCTTTACAAATGTGGGTGTAAACCATAAGCCCAATGCGTCTTAGATGTGTACAAGTGACCTCTACTTTACTGACTTTGCATGTATAATAATACAGCGTGTATTTTTAATGACAAGTGTTTTTGAAAATATTGCCGTTCCAAGTTTTGTATTTACCTTTTATGTTGCATGAACTATACAGAAGGTGAATACAAAACTTGGAACGGCAATATTTTCAAAAGAACCCACAGTCATTAAAAATACACCCTATAGTTTGTACTCAATTAAAGACGATAAAACAGAAAATGTAAATGTTTTGGTCACTTGAAACGTCATGAAAGTTTGGTGAAAACAATAATGGAGGGGCATATGCCTGGGAAGAGAGGAAGAGGAAGGCCAAAGAGAAGATGGGTGCAGAATGTGGCGGATGACCTCCAGATGGGTGTTTCGGACGCGGGACATCTTGCTTGTGATCGAGAAGTTTTCCGGAAGGTTGTTATGGAAGCGAGGTTCTGCAAAGGACATGCTACTGAATGAATTAATGAGTTTTGTGCTTCAAGATGATTGTTGCCTCACTCAAGTATAGTTAGTTAGTTAGTCGAGGTTCCAACTTCACGGCAACGGGTCCTCCCCATTATACTCCATTCCTGTGCCAGGGAATATCACACAAAATGCTCCTCCACTATTCAATGTGAAAAGCGGAATAGACAGGAGTCTCGGCAGTCCAACAAGCCCGCAAAGGTACACTGTGCATAATGCCGCCGCCAGAATGCCAACACAAATTTCATCCACGAAACCACAGTTCATCGTCGATGGACTCGGCAGCCACCAGAAAGACCTCGCAGGTTTGTAATCAGTAATGTGCGATTTTAACTCACGATGGGAGATGTTTCCTCGCATTAGAAGTAGACAGAGGGTATTCTCTGGGTTTGTTATGAGAAAGTGGACGCCGGAGATTGTCGTCACAATGGGAAAGCTAGAGATAAGGAGAAACAGGAGACGGCCAAGATGTTGGACAGTTTGACATTATGGCGTGGAGACTGGACCAAGCTGGACAGTTTGACATCATGGCATGGAGGCAGGACCAAGCTGGACAGTTTGAAATCATGACATGGAGACTGGACCAAGCTGGACAGTTTGACATCATGGCACGGAGGAACCATGGTATCAGAAATTATTTGCAACGTAAGAAACAGAATTCTATGGACAGATATGATTACCAAAGCCACATGGCATTTGCTATAAGAAGAAGAATGTTGTCAGTGCTTTCTGAACGGCTGACATTCATTCCATGTTAAAAATCAACACATGGTGGTTTACTTTTAAAATCGCGTGCTGCTTATTTCGAAACCGTTATGTGGCACTGGAACACTGCCCTCACTGCCCCTACCACATAGACGCCGATAAGACACAAGTACCACACAGCAAATAACATAACAGGATATTTGTTTTCCAAACTTGAGTAGCATCTTTATTATACTGGGTACTGACAGTTTATATTCAATTCTAGGTTTTGTTGTTACTTCTGTTGACAGCATTATGGAGGAAATTGAAGAGAAAGCGTGACTTTATCATCCCCCATATCGGACACAATCGAATAAGCGAGCAACAACAGCTAAAATGTATCGACCACTTCACATACTGTGTGCAGTCACGTGGATTGAAACTATCCAGCTACGAGAGCTACATTTATTTTTTAAAGTTTGTCCTTCCTTTCTGAACGAGAAGTCCATGAGACGGGTGTGTGAAATGAACCAACTGCCAGCCGTCAGCGCACAGGAAGTTTATGCGTGAACGCATCAACCATTATCCTAAGCCAGTTGGCAGCCGCCTTAGCGTAGTGGCTATACCCTGGCCTGTCGACCCCGTGGTCAGGGAGTCGATCTGCAAAGGGGCGGATTCGAATTTTTGATATTGACCTGGGCTCCTATGTCGACTCAGCCTAAAATTCATTCATTCATTCATTCATTCATTCAGTAGCATGTCCTTTGCAGAACCTCGCTCCCATAACAACCTTCCGGAAAACCTCTCGATCATAAGCAAGATGTCCCGTGTTCGATACCACCATCTGGAGATCATCCGCCACATCCTGCACCCATCTTCTCTTTGGCCAAAATTGCCTAAAATTGGTACCAGGAAATGCATTTGGAAGTAAATGCGTCCCGTGTGATACTGACAACATCATCCGCCGAGCGCCGATTGGTCTATAAAATATGGGTCTTTCACCATATGCCCAATGATCCTAAAGCTTGTAAACGTTTTTTGTTTATTTGATTCACTATAAGCCAATTGTCCTGTCTCTGTTGATGACGTTTGTAAATGATCAGTAACCGGCAGCTTGAAGCGTCTTTCTTCTAGGAGGATGCATAACTTGTTTTGTTTTCTTACACATGAATTGTAACTCTAGTTACTCAATGTCAAAAGTAACATAATGAGTTGTAGATTCTGCAAATCCACACTGCCCATCATGTATTCAAGTGGATTAAATCCCCATTCTTAGTGTTGTTTGTTATCCTTCGTAACTGAGATTCCGTGAGCAAAACTGTGCCTTAACACGAACTACCGCAAATCGAAAACCACATATTTCAATGTTTTAAAGTTCACGTTTTACTGTTCCCATTTTGTATAAACAAATACACAGCTAACCACAGATAAAACTGCTAAATAAAGTAAACAGCACCGACCCCCTTTCTGGCGCAACGAGGCGTATTGTGTTTATGGTGCTAGCCGCATCTATACATAGACCAGACGACACTCGCTGGATGGTATCGTTAAAGTCACTCTGACTGTTTTTACCTCCCATACCATTCATCCGTACCAATTGTAGACTGTGTAGACGTCAGAGGCCGGTCTCCCTGGTCTAGGTGTTACACGACCTTCTCCGTAATCCCGTATACTCTCGTGAATGACGTGATGATGCGCGAGAATTTGTAGCGGTTCTCTCCGCGTCGGTAACTTACAGGATATGTTAGCCGGTCTCTCAGAAAGCAATGGCAAACTACTGAGCGCAATCTTGCCTAGAAGTGAACAATCAGTTGAAACATGCTGATGTTGACAGCGATGTCCCGTAAAAGACATGCGAATAAAAAAACAAAAACAAAAATAAAAAATAAATAAAAAAAGACGTCACAGCAGTGTTTACTTTCAAGCATAAACCCGTCTATGGGGAGTTTCAACACATGATGACCAGGCCGGCGAGAAAGCGTGCTTGCCACGCATGTTATCACTATAACACTGGTCAAATTATCTATAATGACAAGAAATATATGTTATCCGTGTGCTATTTAGTTATATATTATTAACTAAAGGCACAGTGACTGAGAGAACAATGATGGAATGATGGAAGGCATCTCTTCCGGTCGCCAACATAGCGGTTAGGCGTTGAACCGTAAAGGCCTGTGGCGTGTTTATGCTTGTAGCTACGGTTTGCAATCGCATTTTCCTCATGTTGGACTGGTAGTACATGTTTCCGTCGCCCTGCTACTGAGTGAGTGAGTGGGCGACACTGTGAGCTGTGAGATTCGCGTGGAATGCTTTTACATCTGTCCTATACAGTTACCTGCGTGTTCGGAACAATGGCTACCGGCTGTTGCTGAATTGAATGAGTTACCTTTTCGGTTCATGAGTGCATTTTTCAGGAGACTTCTGGGAGTCGGTGCTGAAGCTGCGGAGTTCGTACTTTGTGCGACGATTTCGGCGTGTCACCCTGCGGTAAAAGACCGAGCTATTTGAGAAAACCAGCGTCAATGAGGTCTTTCTGGTGACTGCCGAGCCCATCGACGATGAACTGTGGTTTTCGTGGATGAATTTCGTGTTGGCATTCTGGCTGCAGCATTATGCACAGTGTACCTGTGTGGGCTGTTGGATTGCCGAGACTCCTGTCTATTCCACTTTTCACATTGGACAGTGGGGAGCATTTTGTGTGATATTCACTGGCACAGGAATGGAGCATAATAGGGGCGACCCGTTGCCGTGAAGTTGGAACCTCGACTAACTAACTAACTGATGGAAGGCATGATTCCTGGAAGAGTAGGCAATGATCGACATGTATGATGATGGAAACAGGACATTGCAGACACCTTTCGGAATGAGGATGCATCAGGCAAGAGAAAGGATAAGATATAGAGACTTTTAGACGCGTCATGATGACCCCAACGCCCTGCTGGAGAATGATACTAGTAGCTGGGTTTCTTTCCTAAACAGGAAAAGATTTCATGAAATGTCTGTCTATATTTAGAACTCATTTTCAGATACAAGAAAATATTAACGCTGGAATTGATTGTTTCAAGGAGAAGTGCGAATGACCAGAGGACATAATACCAGTTGTAGTACTGTCCACCAACACTGAATTCTGGTTCACAAACCGTTATCACGCCCAGCACTGTAGAAGGAATGTAGCAAATGATTAAAATACAAGCAACAAGGACCACCATCGCCATTGTCTTTCTGTCTCTACTAGCCACAGATCCAGACTTGTCATGCTGCACATTTGCTGTTTTACGCCAACTACTTTTCTCTCTCAATTTAATCAATAAAAAGGAAGTCAAAACCACAACAACTATGAAAGAAATCACCCCAGAAAGAGCAACAGTAAAGTATACTAAGGCATTACCTACTTTTTTATCACTAGAATTTACTATTCCAATGAGAGTCTTGTTCCACTCGCTGTAGAACTTCCAGCCGAGGTAATTTGCTGTGTAAATTGGAACTGCTGATAAAAGTGTTAGGCTGAACATAAGAAAAATAGCAATGGCTGTTCTTCTTGTGGTAATCATCTGTTTGATGTGCAAAGGAAAGACCACACACACAAACCTTTCAGCCGTTAGGTAGACTGTTATAAGACAAGTGATCCGCGAGAACATTGCTCGAGGCACACCACTTGTTAAATGTTGCACGTCCGTGTACATTATAGGCAGATTCAAATCTCGACTCAGTGGATTAATAAAGAAATTAAATAATTGCTGTATCAGTAAGCAACATAGATCCGACACGGCCAAGGCAAAGAAGCCGATGTTAGTTGTTGAATGCAGTCCCTGTCTGTAAAATATCACCAAATTAATCACGTTGGCCGCAATCCCAAACACACTAACAAAGCCGGTAAGAAACACATAGTTTACACACTGGATTATCTCTCTATGGTAATCAGTAATAAATGTTGCCATATTTTGAGCACGTTTATTATTATGACCATCCATGGTAATATAGCTTTTTTCCGGGTCTTCTAGAACTTTCATTCTGAAATAACAAAAGTAATATACATTTCATTACTCTTCTTGGATATCATCATTCTGCCTGCATACCTGTGTTTATATAAATTGGTATTTTCCTCCTGAAGTTGCTTGCATCGCTCGAAAAGACAAAGATCATGAGCATATCAGGGATTTTAATCTCATAACATTGCGGGTGTGCGAAGAAATAAATAGCCTGATAGACTGGCTGTTGTAAGCGGTAAGATAGATCCTGGTAAGGCTCATGTGGTAGAAGCTCTCTGGAATTGGGTGGTAAGCGAAACTAAACAAAGGGTTCAAATCTGGAGATGCTGTTACAGTCAGGGTAAAGCAGAGGGTCGGGGCGACGCTCAACGCGTAGAGGAAAGCTCAGGCGGGACGTTAATTCAGACTGCCACTAACATCATCAGCTTGGGGATTCTTTGTTGGCTACTGTAGTTTAGTTTAGTTTAGTTTAGTTTAGTTTAGTTTAGTTTAGTTTAGTCCACGGATCAACATCACGGCACACGGGTGCAACCCATAAGTGCTCCGTTCTACTCCTAACTCAAGCCTGAGTCAGGAGAAACTCAGCTCAATGCACGATTCAGAAAGCCAAAGACCGAGATCTGTGGAGAGCCATGAACGCCTACGCCAGTCGGCAGGGCACTTGATGATGATGATTTCTATTAGCTTATCCTTGAGCTATATTTTATTATTCAATGTAAACCCATGTAAGGTTGTGCAGTTTCGGTGATGCTGTATTGTTTACACTTCTTTATTAAGTAGTGCAGTAATGTGGCACATGAAGTAACAGGGACATGAAAACTGAAATCTTCTAATTATTGTTATGTTACTGAACTGAAGGAATAAAATGGCAGAAGAAAACAAACAAACAAATGGCAGTAGAACATAGGGGACCGTGACAAGCATTATTAAACGAGACCGAGTCAAGAACTAAGATACAACAGGAAAATAAGAGACACCGCTCCTTAGGTTAAAGGACGTGGTTTCATCTGGGAGGATACGAAGCAGTCGATATGTGTACACCATGGAGACAGAGGATATATAGGATGATAGAAACGCAATACAGCCCACCTGCAATGTTGATATGGCACTTGATGATGATAGCAATGATGCTGGCGATGATACTATATATATATATATATATATATATATATATATATATATATATATATATATATATATATATATATATATATATATATATATATATATATATATATATATATATTGTATCACTACTCAGATACGGAACTCACCACCTGGAGGATGTTATATCCTTGTATATCATCTACCGGCAGCCGCTGTAATGTAGTGGCTAGACGCTCGCCTGGCGACCTTGTGGTCAAGGGTTTAAGTCCACATATTGGGAGGTACGGGGTGTCAGGCATTGGTAGCACCTTTGGTAAGGATGACTCTCATGTCCTTTTCAGGACCCATCCCCCACTGGTCCAAGCCTGACACCCAGCGCGTGCCTGTGGCACCTAGTAGCTGACAGCATGCGACAGAGGCCACCCCCCTGGCAACAGCTGTGAGAGGCTGGCTAAACCAAGCATGGGTATCCGATTTGGTGTCAAACCAAGAGGTAAACTAGGGTATGCCTACCCAGCATGTGAAGACAGGATTCGGCAGACTGCGCGGAAGAAATCATTCCTGATTCAACGGGCAAGACGGCGTTTACCTGAAAAGCGTTGTGGAACGTAATGAGCACGGCAAGGCACGTAGAGCACCCTGGTCATCCACTGCACCTGTATTCGTCTCCAGTCGTCTCGACTTGTCTTGCCACTGGACTCAGATGGACTCAGGCGAGAGAGTGAGGTCGACGAATTGCGCAACTCTTCCTCACTTTAATCCAAGTCATCGCGCAAGTCATTCTTCATCCAAAGTCATATATCACCTTCAAGCCCTGTGGCGATGGGCGAGCGGCGAAGCGGCAGGCGAGGGTACGCTGGCAGCCGTAGTCGCAGACCTGCACACAGGAGGCTCAGGCCATATGGTCGTCTTCTACTGACCGGAGCAGCAGTGGGATTCGGCAGCCCCCTGGGCGACTGAGCAGCCCTCTATAGGAACACACTGCTCACCTCCATAGCATGAGGAAGGGGCTAGAAAAGGTGCCCTAAACATTGTCTGCTCCATCACTACCTATCCAGCTAGCCGCGGTTGGTGGGTACCCTAAGTGCGGTCGACATACAAACAAAGATAAAACAAGCAAAGCTAAAAGAGTAAACCATATTCCCTTAACAATTGGAACTTGGAATGTACGCACCCTACTTGACAGAGACGGCGCGTCGGGTCCAGAGAGACGAACAGCACTGATTGGGAGAGAGTTGAGCAGGTACAACATCGACATTGCAGCCTTGAGCGAGACACGACTTGAAGAAGAAGGCCAAATCTGTGAAATAGGTGCCGCTACACATTTTTCTGGAGTGGAAGGAAAAGCGAGGAAAGACGCCAATCCGGTGTGGGATTTGCCATTAAGTCGGCCCTGGTCGGCAAATTAGCTGGATTTCCAAAGTCTATAAACGACAGGCTCATGACCATGATGTTGCCCCTGCTGAATGGAAGGAAGCATGCAACCATTGTGAGTGTCTACGCACCAACTATGACCAGCTAAGATGATGTCAAGAATAAGTTCTATGAGGACCTGCACAATGTATTAACATCTGTTCCTAAAGGAGACAAACTTATACTCCTTGGGGATTTCAATGCCAGAGTAGGCACGGAAACCACATCTTGGAGTGGCATTATTGGAAAGCATGGAGTCGGAAATTATAACAGCAATGGACTCCGCCTCCTTCAGACATGTGCCGAACATGATCTCCTGATTACGAACACAATTTTCCGTCTCCCCATGAGAAATAGGACATCGTGCAAGCACCCTCGCTCGAAACACTGGCACCTCATTGACTATGTCATCGTCAGGAGGAGTGACAGACAAGACGTTCGAGTGACAAAATCCATGTGTGGTGCCGAATGTTGGACAGACCATCGTCTTATTGTCTCGAAAATAAACATTCACATCAGGCCACCACGGCGTCCTCAAGGGGCGAAAATATAAAAAAAAGCTAAATGTCACCCTCCTAAACAGCAAGAAAATGCAGCAGTCGTTTGAAAATATGATGGAAGACCGCATCAAGCCCAATGCTGCAGCTAAACAGGATACAGAAACAGAATGGAGAGCCCTAAAGGACATAATTTACAACACTGCTATGGAAATCCTGGGCCAGCCCCCAGGAAAGCATAAAGACTGGTTTGATGAAAATTCCGAAGACATCAACCAATTGCTGGCCGAGAAACATCTTCTCCTCAAGGCACATTTGAATGACCCAAAGTCAACATAAAAAAAAGATGCTTTCAAGAACATTCAGAGAGTAGTGCAGCAAAAACTTCGGCACATGCGGGACTCCTGGTTGAGCAGCAAAGCTGATGAAATTCAGGGCTTTGCTGACAGACATGATATGAAAAACTTCTACGACTCACTGGAAGCTGTCTATGGTCCTACATCACCAGGCATAGTTCCCCTCCTCAGTGCAGATGGGGGAACATTGGTCACCGATAAGAAAGAAATCCTTCAACGCTGGGCAGAGCATTTCAGCAAACTTTTAATGCAACTTCCTTCTTCGATGATGAAACCATCAACTGCCTTCCTCAAGTTCCCACCAATGAGACACTTGATGACGTGCCAACCATAGTGGAAGTAAACAAAGCCTTCCAGCAAATCTCCAGCGGCAAGGCACGTGGTCCTGACTCTATCCCAGCAGAGATATACAAGGCAGGTGGGCCGGTCTTAACAGAGCAGCTTCACCAAGTCTTTACAAACATATGGGTGAACGAGACAGACCATGCCACAAGATTTCAAGGACGCGTCAATAGTCCACCTTTACAAACGAAAAGGAAACCGCCAATCCTGTGACAACCACCGTGGCATCTCCTTGCTTTCAATTGCAGGGAAGATACTCGCCATAATTCTTCTCAATCGCCTCACGGCCCATCTCGATCAAGGTCTTCTTCCTGAGAGTAAATGTGGCTTCAGAAAAGAACGTGGAACTGTCGACATGATTTTTGCTGCAAGGCAGCTGCAAGAGAAATGTCAGGAACAGAACTGCGATATGTTCTCCACTTTCATTGACCTTACCAAGGCTTTTGATACAGTCAGCAGAGAAGGACTGTGGAAGATTATGGCAAAATATGACTGTCCACGAAAGTTTGTCCAAATAGTGCGGCTATTTCATGACGGCATGCAGGCAAGAGTACAGGAAAATGGTGAACTGTCTGAACCCTTTCCTGTCACCAATGGAGTGAAGCAAGGATGCGTCCTGGCACCAACACTGTTCAGCCTCATGTTTTCAGCCATGTTGATGAATGCCTTCGAGAACGACGGCAATTGAATAGACATCAACTACCGCATGGATGGAAAGTTATTCAATCTCAGAAGGCTGAAAGCTAAAACCAAAATTAACAGCGACACCGTCAGAGAGCTCCTGTTTGCTGATGATTGCGCTCTATACGCCAACTCAGAGGCGGACATGCAACATAATGTTTCAGCTTTCTCATATGCCTGTGCCAACTTTGGGCTCAATATCAACTTGGAGAAGACTGTAGTTATGTACCAGCCAGCTCCAGGGAAAAATCACACTGTGCCGAATATCAAAGTGAATGATCATAGACTAAATGTTGTGGACAAATTCACCTATCTTGGCAGCACTGTGTCACAAGCTGCCACAATTGATGACGAATATTGCCTAGTATAGTTTGTTGTATCTCATCAGGTGCGTACCACTGAAATAATTCAACGTGTAATGAAACAATATGGTGAATCCTTTTAGACGAAATACACACAACACACTTGCATATATTTCATTCTCATCCAGTAGTTTTAGTTTCTATCATGTCTTTTTGTTTATATAATTCCTGTTTAACCGCGTGTAAAGCAGACGCCTCGCCAAATCTCATAAATTGGTCATTCGTAGTGGTGAGCCGCACACTGAAGACAATTGTGTCTGCCATATGCCCAATTTTTAATAAGTGACTTGCTATAGAAGATGTTGGTTAATTCGGGTTAGTAGATTTATAAACCGCAATAGTGAACTCTGAACTGTGGTTCTTCATTCCAGTTTCAATAATCTTTCCAGTCGTTTAACTGCAGGTTGCAGGAGGCGTCAGTTTCATAAATACAAAACAATGTTATACATTTGAAAGAAACCAAAATACATGCACATACAAATTATTGCACAATTTATTACCTGACATAGTTGATTTATTTTGTCCGATGTCAACTAGCGAAATAATTTAACATATAATGAAGCAATGCAATGCATCCCGTTAGCTGAAATACAATACACACGACAATACGTGCCATTATCAGCACAAAATTTTAAAGAATAATGTGTCTTTATTTTTATTAAAAATATAGAATTGAATTATACAAAATTTTTAATTAGTGCCTGTAATATGGAACTCTGAATAATTATAGATTCGACCGCGAAACAGAGACTCTATCTATAGTATATATTTGTGACAAGCTCTGGGAGAGTTAAATGTATGGTTGGTTGTACCATTGTTCCCTTTCTCCCTACAACTATGTCTCACAAGTATCCTACTGCTGAGAGATCGTAATGATATAACACTTTGCTAACACTAGCGAAATGCGAGGGATGGCTATGTGATTGTCGATAGAAGTGTTTCCATTGTTTATGACTAGGAAACCTACAACCAGCACCTTACATAGGTAGAACGGAACGACAATTAGAACATTGAGTAGAAAAACATGCATCAGTATAGAAAGAAGAAAGAGTTAATTGGTCTTCGGAAAACGCCGTGCGGTCGACAGGCTTTAAAGGTCCAGCCTCTGCCATTTCGCAAAAGCTATTAAATTGCGGCTATAAAGTGAACAAAGCATGGGCATTTCGTATACTATATTAGTCGACCTCTCACATACGAAGAGGCCTCAGTAATTAAGTATCTAAAACGGGAGTTATATTGGTAAAAAGACTTCATAGTGACTTTGCTATTGCCATGGGGATAACAAATGATCCACATTCACACAGTATCATTGTTATTTATTTCAACGAAACTATGATTCACTTATTCCTTTCCTATTAATCTGCACTATGCACTTCCCGATATGCTCAGAAATATGCTAGATAATAAATTGTGCAACTATCGCTTGTGTCTTCTATGTTTTTACCTACAACAAGTTTTGGTATGCACACGTTTCTATGAGCGCTCGCTTAGTTTTAAACTTTCGATGTTCTGATTAGAGGAGCGGCTGGCCGAGAGGCTAGAACGCCGGACTCTCATTCGGGAGACCCAGGTTCGATCCCTCGGTAAGGTGTGGGATTTTTTTCTCTCGGGGGCAAAAAGAAAATCCTAACCTGCACAGTTCGCGGCGACTGCACTAGCCAGGCGGCCTTAATTCCTCAGGCTCAAAGACCCCTCTGCCATACACCGCAAGGTACTATATTGGCAGTAAATGACAGTAAATGACAGATGTTCTGATAGCTAGGCAGGCTGTGCAACACCAACAAATGGTTTAAGGTGAACTTAAACTTTGTCTTCTCGTTCAGAATGCGGCAAACCATTGAACGTACATTTGTATAGACTAGCAACCTGAGGTTGACCGGAAAGTCCTGAAAAATGCATACAACATGCATTATGTATGTATGAGGATGTCAGTATGCATGTAGGTCTTCCCTCTCAGAAAATCCATACAATTCTCACAGTATGTGACCTCTGGAGCGATGCAAGCCATTCTACATGAAACATTCCTTTCTTCATTTTACTAATCTTACTCCTCTAGTATAAAGCACTGAGGGGGGGGGGGGGGGGGGGGGGGGGGGAAGAGAGAGAGAATTCAAATGAATACCTTAAGTGCTTTTATTTTTGAATGTGTGTGAATATATTATGAAAAAGTACAGAAAACATGACGAAGCCTTGTTACAAACCTTTGAGAACAAAGTTTTAAGACGCATCTTTGGACCCATTAGGGATACACAAAGTGGAGAGTGGAAAAGAAGAAGTAACAAAGACATTTATGATCTGTTTAAGTCCCCGCTAATCACTGGTATCATGAAGGCTAATAGACTACAATGGCTGGGGTATATAGAAAGAATGGAAGATAATAGGGAAACAAAACTCGCTTACACTCAGGAAATAAATGACCGTAGACCCCGAGGTAGACCAAGAAGGCGGTGGAGAGATAATACATATACAGACCTACAAGCACTTGGAATCAACGACTGGCAAGAGAAGGTCCACCAGAGAGACGAATGGAGACGGATTGTATCTGCAGCAAAGAACCTCAATGGCTCGGAACGCTGAAGAAGAAGAAGAAGAAGAAGAAGAAGAAGAAGAAGAAGAAGAAGAAGAAGAAGAAGAAGAAGAAGAAGAAGAAGAAGAAGAAGAAGAAGAAGAAGAAGAAGAAGAAGGAGAAGGAGAAGGAGAAGGAGAAGGAGAAGAAGAAGAAGAAGAAGAAGAAGAAGAAGAAGAAGAAGAAGAAGAAGAAGAAGAAGAAGAAGAAGAAGAAACCACTGCGTTCAATTCTAGTCCTCCAGCGCCGATAAAGTGCTTGGATTCCTGTATAAAAAATATCCGGTGTCACTACTGGGTGTGCCTGACCCGGCCGTGAACAGGATGTCACAGAAGTCACGCCGTTCTGAAACTTCCTACACCACTCATACAATTGCTGGACTGACAGGCATACATCACCAGACTAGACTTTTATTCGCGGATGAATTTATATATGTTTCACCTCTTCACTGATCAAAAAACGAATAACAGAACGCTGCTCCTCTTTGATGTATGTCAAAAGTGGGACGGCCATCTTTAAGCTGTTCTTATGACGTCACCATGTTCGTCTGCACCGTGATATCACGTGGTTAACACCCTTGACATCATTAATAACAATATTGACAGGTTACAAGACAATGGCATGGAGTTTGTAATTTCTATCACACTTTTAATGTTTTCATTTAAAGACCATCGTACCTCGTCTTGGTATTACTACAGTTCCCCAGTAAAATTTGAAAATTTCTAAGTACCTAGCTTTTTATTAATATACAATAACACAAAGTAGACTCCACTAAAGCATGAAAACGGGATGGGAAGCAAGTTATAGAAAGTAATTAAGACTAATAAAAGGGGGGGGGGGGGCATACGACGAATTTACAGGAAGAACCCGTGTACTTAGTTCTAGTTGAAAGTATTGTTAAAGTATGAATAAAATTATTGGAACTGTGGTGACGCTGTGAAAATTTGCTCTGTAAATCTGCATTATTTTGCGTTATTTTATATTATTTACACATCTTGTACTTAGAACGACAGCACCTCTGGCATTGCTCTAGTACTAAAGTACTGTACCTCATCTTGTAATGAGAGCTACATCGCCTAATCTATATCTCTAACATTTAAGCACCCCCAATTGCGATTTGAACTGCATTGCTCCATTCATGTATCTAATTCTCAAATATCTCTTCATTTGATCTTCTTCTTCTTCTGCTGCGTTCATCCGGAGTGGGTTTTTTTTCACAAGTGATTGCGTTGTGCCAGGTTTATTTGCGCCCGTAGGTCGACACATCCGACTTCTACCAGTGTTTGTTGACCGGGTTAACCTCCCCGGGTGTTTCGAGGGACGTTCGGCTCTCACTGTTGTGGTGTCATCCACATCACAGCTGGTCAATTTAGAACGACCAAAGACATCACGATCAACCCTCAAGGGAAGGCAGGGGCATATCATTTTATAGGGCAGACATTTAAAAGATGCATCGCCGGCACATAAGGCCATGCGATCAGCACTAAGTTATCCAGAGTCACCAGTGGGAACACCGCGCCCCGCGAAGGGCAATGACGAGTGGTTTTGAACTAATAAAAGCGCTCTTTCCACTTGATAAGCATACATTAGCTCTAGAATTGCCACAGTTATCCAAGTAGGACCGTGAGGATCGTCTAAGGATCCTCGACTGATTTAGTGAGCCATTCGGGGGTTCCACCGTGAGACATGCATGGCTTAACCTTTGAGACAAGCATATGACTACTGGCAGGATCAACCAGATATCTTTCGCACAAACTGACTGTTCACGCACATGCATGCCAAGAATATCAATTTCTCAGCCCACATCCTCGGTACCCGGTGATACATGCAAAACCACTGGACGCCTACCGACGAGCTTTCAAGCTACGCCAGGAAGGACTGACCTAAAAGCTATGCCAGCTTACTGACTTCAGGCCCACTACTCATCGAGAGAGAGCGGATGCTTATCGAGCCTTTGTCAAACGGTCATACAAAACTTGCTCTTTCTCCCGCTCAAACCACGACACCGGCTTCACGGTACGGTCACATTCTCTAAACGCCTGCCTTGCTAACTTGCGTTGGGCGGGAAGTTCCCGATTGGGTGCACCTCACACAGTCATCGAGACAATGAACGCCAGACGCGGTCTTCATTTGATCTGAGCTATAGCGCCCCAGTCATATATCTAACATGCGTTTACCTCGTTTTGAAATAGAATTGCAGTGCTCCAGTCACATCTATAAGATTAAAGTACCATGTTTCTTGATTAGAATTACCGCTGTTCAGTCATGTCTGTAAAATTGAAGTACATCTTCTTGTGACTGGATTTACATGGTCCCATTCATGTCTGTAAATGCAAGTAGGTCCTCTTGTGATTAGAATTACGGCGCATCAGTTATGTCATCAATCTTGCACTAAATTGCATAGTCTTTTGATTCGATCTAGAGCCTCCAAGCATGCCTATAATTCTCAAGTATATCTTCATTTGATCTGAACTACATCGCCCCTGACACATCTCTAACATTCGAGTACCCCATTTTATGATTAGTACTACAACGCCCCAGCCATGTCTCCAGCATTCATGTACCGGTTTTGTAATACAACAACAGCGCCCCAGTCATGTCTCTAATATTCAAGTACTGGTTTTGTAATAAAACTAAGACGCCCTAGTCATGTCTCTAATGATCATCTGCCTAAAAGGTTAACGACATTGTTCGTAATCCCGTATATCCACGTGGAGAAAACAGCAGCTGCGAGAATCGGCAGAGGTTCGCGCCGCGCTAGTAACTTACGGGTGTATGTGAGCCGATCGTTCAGAAAGCAATGGCAAACTACTGAACGTAAAACTTGCCAAGTACATCAACAGCAGCTGAAAAATGCTGGTGTTGACTGTAACGTCCTGTAAGGGATATGTAATATTTAAAAAAAAATTATGTCTCTGATTTTCATTTACTGGTTTTGTAATAGAACTACAGCGCCCCAGTCATATCTCTAACATTCGTGTACCCCATTTTATGCTTAGATAGAACTACAGCGCCCCAGACATGTCTCTAGCATTCATGTGCTGGTTTTGTAATACAACTTCAGCGCCCCAGCCATGTCTGTAATATCCATGTACTGGTTTTGTAATAGACCCACAGCGCCCGAGTCATGTCTCTAACATTCTTGTTCTGGTTTTTTAATAGACCTACAACGCCCCAGTAATGTTCCATACATCATGTACCTGGTGTTGTAATAAGAAAACAGCGCCGCTGTCATGAATACAACATACCGAATATATAGACATAATAGATGTAACATTAAAGAAGACAAACCAATACCATTTATAGTACAGAAGCTGAATGCACTGAAATTACCTTCATGGATTTATGAAACTACAAGTCTCAGTTATAACAATGACAAATACACATTTAGAAATTGGTGATATAATCGACCTACACATAAGAATATATTTCTTTCTTTACCACTCGTCACTTGTTATTGTAATAACATAGTTGTTGTCTATAAACGCTATGGAAGACGAAAATATGATTGGTCAATTCTGATCTATTTCTCTAAAATGATGTATTACATTTGCAAAGAGAAGTACGTAGACACTCCCTGAAGGTAAAAGAATTGCGTATGAGTTTGGAGAATTACGTTCAACAACAAATTATACTTGACATATCATTTGTGTCAGGGGGTACGTATGATTTATCTAATGCAGTAAAAGCATAGTTAAATTATGGTCTGAACTGAAAGTATTAGTAGTTATATTTTTGACAGGAAAATTGCTCACCGTTTCTACTGCATTATATATTTCTCATATGTATTCACATTTTCCATGTTTATTTCGATCTGTTCTAGTAGTAACATATTTAACTAGTGATACACATCTATCAAAGGTGTCGCTCTCTCTCTCTCACCCATCTCTCTCTCTCTCTCTCTCTCTCTCTCTCTCTCTCTCTCTCTCTCTCTCTCTCTCTCCCTCCCTCCCTATTTCCACCTGTCTTGTTAAATAGTATATTTGATAAACAAACAGCCAAGTAAATTAATGGTTACTAGTTTATTTCAGATAGAGTTATTATGGTCCAAATGGAAGGCAAACGAATAGATATAAAGATTGCACAAGTATTCTCTCCAACAACAAACAGTAGTGATGAATAAATACAACACTTTTACAATGAAGAAGAAATGGCGATAACACAAATTAAATCCCAAGAAATAAAAATAATACTTTCTTTTTCCTCGCATAAGCTTTACAGGACATCGCTGTCAACACCAGCATTTTTCAGCTGCTGTCGATGTCTTGGCAGTTTTACGTTCAGTAGTTTGCCATTGCTTTCTGAACGACCGGCTCACATACCTCCGTAAGTAACCAACGCGACGCGATCCTCTGCCGAATCTCGCGCAGCTGTGTTTCGTACGAGAGTATACGGGATTACGAACAACGTCCTTAGCTCCTACGCCAGGGAGACCGGCAAAAATAACACTAGGAGATATTAATGCAATAGTAGGAAAGGGGAAAATGGAGGATGTAGTAGGGAATTATGGTTTAGGTACAAAACATGAAAGAGGAGAGCAACTAATAGAATGGGCAATTATCAATGATATGATAATTGGAAACACCTGGTTTAAACACCATAAAAGACGACTTTACACATGGAAAAGCCCTGATAATAAAATACTCAACCAAATCGATTACATACTTATTAATAAAAGATTTAGAAATACGTTCATTAATGTAAAGACAATGAGGGTGCTGGTTGTAATAGTGATCATGTACCACTATGTGGACTAATAAAAGTAAGACTGAAGAGAGGAAAAAATATGGTTAAGAACATGAGACTTAATGAAGGGGTTTTTGAAGGTAGATAAAGAAATTCAAGAACAATACAGAGTGACTCTGAAAAATAGGTACGAAGCAATAACTAAAATACAGAGTATAAACGAAACATGAGAAATGTTAAAGGACTCCATTCATCAAACCAGCAAAGAAATATTACCAGAGAGAAGCCAAAAGGCTAAGAAATAATGGATAACTGGAGACATCTTAAAGTTGAAGGTCAAAAGAAAACAGTGTAAAAATGACAAACAAGAATAGGATGAGATAAATAAAGAAATAGAGATAGTTGTGTGAAGGAAAATGAAAATTGGTTAAATGAGCAGTGCTAGATAATTGAATTATATTATATTAAAGATACAAAACATATGCACAGACAAATCAGTGAGCTGACAGGAAGAAAAATAAGAATAAATACAGGGTGTTTAAAATCAAAAACAGGAAAGATATTATTTGAGGAAGATGCTATAATGAAGAAGTGGAATGAGTGTATAAGAGAATTATATGATGGGGAAAGGGAAGGGTTAACAGAAGAAAGTAACTTTAAAGTAAATCTATTTTAAAAGAAGAAGTCGCTGATCACATATGAAGAAAGGAAATGAAAAAAGGAAATATATGTATATTATATGGGCACGGGATAACGGTCTCACGTAGACTATGCTGACGCAAAGTCATCATAATGAGTTTACCGCAAACCTTCGTTATCTCACTCCTTTATTAACCTAGCTTTTGTGTATAACTATTTCGAGTAGTAATGGGTTGGCCGTGGGTTCCATTCGGGAAACCCCGGTTCGAATCCTCGATTAGGTGTGGAGTATTTATTTTTTTCTGTCGAGGGCAAAAAGTATACCCTTGCCTATGCACATTCTCAAGACTGAACTAGGCAGGCAGTCTTAATTGCTGATGCACTAGATACCCTGTCTTACACCACAAGGTAGTAATGACAGACAGATGCACACAACCTGTTGTACTACATAACTTAATACATACGAGAAGTTGGCGTATACATTTATAACAAGATACTTAGTTGCGTATCCTTTACAGGACGTCAAATTCCACCACAACATTTTTTTTTGTTTTGCTTTTTGTGATATCCTGACGGCACGATTATGTTCAGCAGTTTGCCATTGCTTTCAAAACAACCGGCACTAATACAAGTGCATGTAAATCACCGCAAGAAGTTCTGCTTACCATTCGCCCGCAGCTGTGTTTCGAACGTGGAATGCGGGAATGGCGTCCGTAACGCCTTCACTACAACGCCGGCTAACAAGACAGAGTGCCTTAAATTCCAGTTGGTTTGGGAAATAACAGACACATGCAGGAGGCAAGAGGGATGATATTACAGGGTTATGGTTGTGAAGTATGCATAGATTTTAATATACAAGTAATACCACGTTAACCATGGTAGTGATTAGGAAGCACTTTTACTTAAATGACCAAATATCTAGTACCTTTCTATGGGAGATGGTTTTGTAGTTTCTTTGAGAACAATCACTTGAGAATACTTTGTGGAAATGTGAAGACATGTTGGTCCCAACCGTATAGATAATTCATGGAAAATTTAATTTAAACTTCCCAAATCTTAAGTAGCGCTTTTATGTAACGGTTAGGATGATACACCAACGATCACATGGTCTACAATGGTTTGATGCCAGATCTCGTCGCTCGCTACCGAAAGGGAAGACGAACCACCTATGACTCCGTGCACTTAAAGTTAGTTGCACATCCTTTACAGAACATCGCAATCAACCCCAGCATTATTTGGCTGTTTGTGATTTCTTGGCATGTTTACACTCAGTAGTCTGCCATTGTTTCCTGAACGAACGGTATTCATACCATTGTATAAAACAAATGTAAGGCGGTCTGCCGCCAAATCCCTAGCAGCAGTTTTTCAAACGCGGTATGCGGGATTACAAATTGCCTCCATAACCACTTCGCCACAGAGCCATTATTGCGTTCATTTAGGTCCAAAAAATGTTATGACCCTAGCACTTCACATAACAGGTGAGATCCACAAAATGTTATGACCTTAGCACTTCACATAACAGGTTAGATCCACAAAATGTTATCACCCTAGCACTTCACATACCCGCTTAGGTCCACAAAATTTTACGACCTTAGCACTTCACATACCCGCTTAGGTCCACAAAATTGTATGACCTTAGCACTTCACATACCCGCTTAGGTCCACAAAATTGTATGACCTTAGCACTTCACATACCCGCTTAGGTCCACAAAATGTTATGACCCTAGCACTTCACATACCCGCTTCTTCTTCTTCTTCAGCATTCCGAGCCATTGAGGTTCTTTGCTGCAAATACAATCCGTCTCCATTCGTCTCTCTGGTGGACCTTCTCTTGCCAGTCGTTGATTCCAAGTGCTTGTAGGTCTGTACATGTATTATCTCTCCACCGTCTTCTTGGTCTACCTCGGGGTCTACGGTCATTTATTTCCTGAGTGTAAGCGAGTTTTGTTTCCCTATTATCTTCCATTCTTTCTATATGCCCCAGCCATTGTAGTCTATTAGCCTTCATGATACCAGTGATTAGCGGGGACTTAAACAGATCATAAATGTCTTTGTTAATTCTTCTTTTCCACTCTCCACTTTGTGTATCCCTAATGGGTCCAAAGATGCGTCTTAAAATTTTGTTCTCACAGGTTTGTAACAAGGCTTTCAGGAGTACAACGAAAGGAGACGAAGCCTTGTTACAAACCTGTGAGAACAAAATTTTTAAATTCACATACCCGCTTAGGTCCACAAAATGTTATGACCCTAGCACTTCACATACCCGTTTCTGCTATGGAAGTTTTCTGTGTTTACGTTAAAGGTGAATTAACTTTTTTATGAAGGGAGTACATGGTATCAGAATAGTATGAAAATCCTGAGTAGTTCTACGGATGTTTTTGAGGCTCTCTGTGTTACCTCATAAAGTGGGTCACTTTTTAAGGAATACTCTGAAATAGAAGTAATTACTTTGAACATGTCTTAGACTACCTACGTCACTAGATATTTGGTCTCTTCATTAGACTAGTGATTAACTTCTGAGGAGAGTTTCGGCAACACAAAGTGTTACAGTTGTAGGTTATTAGACAATATTCAGGATACAATCATCATGAGGCCTGATACATTTTTCACTGGAAAATCAAAGTTTTTATCTTGCTGATTTCATCTGTGACTCGATGTTGTCTGGAGAGTGAACTGGGAATTACTGGGACATTTTGCAACATTGCTCTTTGTCTCTGTGGTAGAGTCTATTAGTTAGTGATCCTCTGTGAGATTTTTATAGTGATATAGAAACATGACTCATTTTTGTGAGACAACACTTTCTATGAAGAGAACACTTCTACGTTTCTTGAGGATAGTTCACACGGGAGAAAGACTTGCATGTGTCTTTGTTTTTCAGGTTTGTGAATGGCTTGTGTTGGTCAAAAACTACACCACAAAAGGGGAAATAGTGGTTCGTTGGCCAAAGGTTTTTTGGTTAATAACCCACTCAAGGATTCTTTTAGTCAAAATTCTCCTCACCAGGAGAATGTCCTCAGAACCAAAGCTAGGATATCAAGGTTCAAATACCCTTACCCGGAAAGGTAACCCGGCCAACAACGGCCTGACAAAATCGGATGTGTCGGCCGAAATGTGCATATATCGCAGCTCCAGTTTAAACAGGCACAACGCAATTACGTTTGAAACAACAATCCGGACGAACGCAGAAGAAGCAGGAATATCCATACGTTATTTGTGCTTATACATGAAAGCTAACCTACCTCAGCCTGTGTAGGATCAGATTCGTCTGAATATAAATATACCGCTTGATCATTGAATGATATGTCTGTGTATCAACGTTGCAAATATGAATGGAGACTCGACCTTTGCAGTAATCTACAAAAAAGAAACTATGCCATCTATTCTATCTCACTGAAGCTTAGTTGAGCTTCGTGTCTGAAATATTACTACACTCAGTGCTAACAAAGATGGCTGAACAACCCAGGTGCATACAAGGTGGGTTTATTAGTTCTATGGCGCAGAACTGCTTTACAAGGGGATTTCTTACAATGAAGAATGACATGTTTCAGTGATGGCATTTTATTCCTAGTCTCGAGGTTCTATGAGGATCAAGTTAGTATTTTAGCATGCAATTAAAGACATTTTGATGAATATTAATTTACTGACTCCTGATAAGACCTCAGTTGACACAACAATGACTAATTTAAAATTGTAAAATTCATATTTTCCAGATTTACAAATAAATATCTAAATGCTAATGAAGTTAGTTATAGTAGCAGAGTTCAGTGGAGCAGTAGAGACATGCCAGACATCTTAGAATCATTTGTTCCTTGTCAGTCTTATTTGCAGTGGTAACTTATCAACTGTATAACTGTCCACTTAACCGACCATCTGCCTTTTATATAAAAACGCGTACGAGTCAAGAAACTAAATTGCGATGGATGCCATATTTACAATAAGAAAAGCTGTGAATGAAAAGAGAGTTGATGAAAGAAATTTTTTTTTTTAAAGAGCGAAGTGAAATAGTTCGGCCACGTTAAACGACATATCGGGAGGCAGGGTAGATGTTTAACGCAGTGATGACTATATCAAAAAGATATATTTGTTCTGTACTTTTTTTTCTTCAGAATATGTTCACCCAAAACATAGTGTATATACAGTGAAACTTCTATTAACGGTCACTCTTTTAACCATCAGTTTCTGTTAACCGTCATCCTCTTAAAACAGAAGAAGAAGAGATACAACATAAAGGGCGCTATTTTCAATATCCCCTGGGCTGATCTTACAGTGTCTAGTCTAAAGAATCGGTGGAATAAACTATTGCCTGACCTATTGACGAAACTAAAGGAACTGAGACTATTAGTGCTGTCGAAATTGTGCAACTGTGCAACAATGTAGGACTAAACAGCGGAAACATTACGCCAGAAGAAGTGACAAATTGGTTGTAATGTGACAAAATGGATGGAAGCTTTGAAAATTTTGATGGGGATGAAATTGTTACTATGTGTTACTCCCATTGAAGAAGAAGAAATTGATGACCATGAAGGATCAGTTCTTAACCAAACACCTACAATTCGCCATTCAGACGCAGAAACAATGTTATCAAAGTGCATCCACTGGTTTGAAATGCAAGATTAGGAAAATGCCACACAGATACTACTTCTGTATAAGATACAGAACATGGAAGCACAGAGAAGCTTGAGCCTTAAAGACACAGAAGGGGATTACAGAATATTTTAAAGTAACCTAGGTTTATGGTATCACAATACATTTCTGTACATTACTACTTTTATATTGAAGATTATATAATCGTTTTGTAAAATTAAATTATATATATATATATATATATATATATATATATATAATATATATATATATATATATATATATATATATATATATATATATATGTATATATATATATGTCATGGTCTTATATGACATATGTAAGGAAGAATGTAAGTGCCGGTATGTAAGCGAGAGTCAGTGTAAGCATGACTGAGGTAAAGGGCAGTAAGAGACGCCACGGCTTGGCTAGCGGACGGTCAGGCAAGAATCCCGTGAATAGAGCCACGTGATGTGGGAAGGTCAACCAGGAGAGAGGCAGTGTGTGTGAGGCAGCGGATAGAGACGGACGTGTGGAGATCGAGAGAGCGATAGAACGATAGAACGATAGAACGATAGTGGTTGTGACGGATAAATGGAGATGAACGTTGTGCAGTGATATTCGAGGAATGTACTAACTGTGATATGTGCGGGATGATCTGAAGTTGTGATTGTGAATGATCATGCGGGCGACAGTGTAAAGATCGCTATTGTGAGCTAGCGCGGGGCTGTTAGTGGTGAACGATTGTTTGAGCGTGAAGTGCGACTATGTTGTCAGCTTGTAATATATATTGTAATAAATGATTGTTTAGAAGATAGCTCCTGCCAGTTTCCGATTGCATTCATGTGTTATTAGTAGATGTGTTGTAGATGTTGTAATTTGCCTGTCAAAGTCCAGCGAGCGAGACAGAGCTACTAAGTAGGACTCTGACAGGTATAATGGTGTCAGAAGTACACATGAACCACACGCTCATGTAGAACACACAAAAGAAGAAGAAGAAGAAGACCTATTCCATACTATATTAGAAATTGTAAAGTAAAGATGTGTTAATAGAGTCAAAACGAAAATAACATCATTTCTTTCCACAGCAGATTTCAATTCTACAAAGCGACCGACATAACCAGATCAGGTCAGCGGTAACCAACACGAGAATCACGTTCCTGTACATCAAGCGTTCGAGTAGTCAGCAGAGAAAGATAAGTTGATTAATTTTGATTGCTAATTACCCAAATCTGCATTCTTTGATTTTCTTGTGTAAACATCATCATTGGTAGAGTTAAATATCAAGTAACAGAAAATGTTCAGTAGTGAAGACAGTTCAGATGATGAACCAATTCGAGATCAATCAGATGTATGGGGCACAAAGCATTATAGAGATTTGAAAACCTTTTTCGGGGGTACACGTGCACAAGAATACACAAATTGTAATAGACAACCTGAGTTAATACGTGATTGGCTACAGAAATTTGAAAAGAAAATGCAAGACTACAAAATTCCAAAAGATTTTTGGTATACATGGTACAGCTCATACGTACCAATAAAAAGTAAAAAACTACGGGAGTTCATACCAGATATGTCAAGTACAAACTATGAATATCATAAAACAAACATATTAAAACACTATCCAACCTCTTTCGAGACTCTAAAATTAGAAATACAAAATGTGAAACCAGCCACAGACAAGTCATTCACCCAGTATGTAAGGGAATTAGAAGCAGCTTTCACAAAACTGACATTGGTAATTAGACATTCAGACAACAATCAAGGAGTAATAAATTTCTTGCTAATAGAAAAACTAAAAGCAACACTACCAGCCGAGTGCGGAAAATATTTAGAAGAACACAAAACAGAACCTATCAAAAACTTACTAGAAAAATGCCGCGAATACTACAACCAAAGTTTAAACCTGGTTAAGAACACTCAACAGAAAAGTACTGTGAAATCAACGGCATCTGCAGCCACAGATTGTCAAAACAAACCACAGAAAACAAAACCAGTACTGTGCAAACATTGTAGCACTCCACATACGGAAAATGGAATATGCGATAAGAATCCCACTTATCAAGAATACCTAAATACTATAATAGCACAAAAACTGGGGAAGGTAAATCAAAGGAAATATAGAACAAAATGTCATTTTTGCCTTGCTTATGGCCACAGACGTTTTGAATGTGAAGGTGTAAAAAGAATACAGATAGCAAAAGCAAATGCAGCCATAAACATTACAACAGACAGTTCAGCAAAGAACTTAGCAAAAGTAAACATCGCAGAAACGAAGACAAGACCAAACACTGCAAAGTCAGAACAAACTGAGTTTTACCCATCAGACTTTGTACCATATTTTAATAATGTTGTTAACATCTCTCAACCTCACTCCTTATGTAAAGAGGTCAAGACTCAACAAAAAGGTGAGGAAATGAACAAAACCTCAAGACTGTCGTTAGGAAAACTAACATTCCATGAAGGTTACATCAATGACACAGTATGCACATGTGTACGCGACACAGGGTCCTGTCTTATCGGTCTTCGGAAGACCCTAGCTGATCCTAAAGACTACCTAGATGAGTACATCTATTGCAAAACTGTTTCAGGGACATTAGAAAAATATCCCATGGCATGGGCCAATATAAAATCACCTTTCCTATCAGGCAGAGTAACTTGTGCTTTATTAGACAATCCATGTTGTGATTTATTGATTGGAAATGTATTAAATGTGACAGACTACACAGAGTCCAAAACTCACACAGGGAAAAAAGCTAACATCACAACAAGTACTGCCTTAACTACACCACTCATCATACAACAACATGATGAAAAGAACAAAGTACCACACCATACCATCTCAAAACAAGGAAAAACAGAAACTGGTGTGTATCATCACAAAAAGAAAGGTGCAGAAAACAAACATTTCACAACAGTCAGGGAAGATCACAGATCATTATGTGATATAGTATACCTCCTGTACTCCCTGTTAACTACACACATAACCAAGTGCACACAGTGGATGGTTATACTCGCACTACTCATTGTAAATACAAAACAAATGTCTTCACAGACAGTTTTATTTCCACAATTATCATGACGCAACACAGATGATATTACTCATGACAAACCAGCAAACTTTGTTACTTGTATCATTACTGTTGAACCAAAGTTTGTTGTTACCACTGATAAACTCTATGTCAAATCAACTCAGACACATACTTATGCTGAACAATGTAAATCATCAGTCGGTGGAATTACTGACAAAAATCAGCAACAAATTACCCTACATATTTTGGAAAATATACACAAATTGCAGAAAAGCATACAAACATGCACGATTACATTTCAAAACTATACATGGTGTATTATTATTGTTTGAACTATTGAATGTTTATACACATGTACGAGTGCAGGTTTGGAGATAGCACTCAAAATGATCTCAACATGAAATTTGAACATCCCCACCCTTCGGAAAATTTTAACCGTAACCCACTTTATATCCTTAGATCCAGTAACTCCAGAGTTGCCTTGTCTGCTGTACGACTCCAGCGCTATGATACTAGCACACTTCATTGTACAGACCAACATAAACGGTCTTTCAACAAAACAGTAAGACTCAACATGTGATTTCAGGTATCAAACAGTAAGATATACCCATATTGACTTTGTTTTCCAACGAGTATCTACAGAATCTACCTTTTGGAAATCGACGAACAACGACGACAGCTTTACAAGTACAGACACTCATTTCTGGTGATCAGTTTAATGAACCAGAGGCCAACCTACAAACTATGGCAAAGACAGTCACAGACAGACGCATCTTGGCCACACTCAAAATTAAGGCCACCGAACTTTAATTAATTCGTGTTTTATACGTGTGAATTCCAGCAATTTTACAAAATGAACTTACAAATTGGCCAAACTTGGTGAACAGTCTTAAGCACTATACAGAAGGAAAGACAATATCATGGTATACAGAAGACGTCAATAATCGTATGCGAGAGAAGACATGCCAAACATTTCAGCACGGAAACGAACATTGAACACGAGTGATTGAATTACGTGTGCATAACTTCCACAGGACAAGAACGGTATCCTATGTGTGCATAGAGGCATCAATGATGTTTATTTTATTGTATATGTATTAACTGTATGACCTCTAATGTCTAATTTTATTATTATTATACTTTGTATTGTTATAATGTGATATGTACATATGAGCGTAAGTATAGTGGCGAATAGTATAAGTTGTAATGCTGAGAATCAACGCCTGGCAATCCCAATGCGCGAATGTTACCAAACTTGCCTTCGCGTATGCTGGATAGCCCGACGAATGACGCTTAGCAATAGTGATATAGAATTAACATCAGAATATGGTGACCAGAAAGAACAGGCCAACAGGGTGATGCTAACCAAAGAGATTAATAACAACTCTCCATAACAGTAAACGAGGTGTGCTCAAAAAAGGGAAACAACTCACGGTCCGACATAAGATGAGGTAAGGGGGACTATAACATACATGAAGTATATTCGAACCATGACCACAACATTGACATAGCGTGCTCATAAAGAATCGAGTAGTGTGCATTAAATAGAGACGAGGGGAACCACGTCTGAATAGAGAGAAAATTTAAGAATGCTGTAAGAGGAAGTTGTAGCCTTATTTGAGGCATAAACCAATGGAGAGTCCTTAAACCAGCATAGCCACAATAACTATGAGATGAGAATGCACAGACAATCGATTGAGAAATATGAACAGAATGTAATGTCACGGAGTGGTGGTTGAATAATATAACGAGGTATGACAAGTAGACCCAACCAGAACATTTGTCAGACCACGACAAAACCTTGAGAGAAACCTCAATACTGAAAAAGAGAGAACAATGTTTGAAGTTAATCTCGAAAAAGATCAGAGTAACAAGGGACGCAAACGCATACTTATGATCATATAATCCCCTGACAAGGTTAGAAAGAGGAAACAAGAGTAACAACAACAGAATGTGTCACATTTCCAAGAGTAAGTGCCACATTGGTTGTGCGGGGGGAGAATGTCATGGTCTTATATGACATATGTAAGGAAGAATGTAAGTGCCGGTATGTAAGCGAGAGTCAGTGTAAGCATGACTGAGGTAAAGGGCAGTAAGAGACGCCACGGCTTGGCTAGCGGACGGTCAGGCAAGAATCCCGTGAATAGAGCCACGTGATGTGGGAAGGTCAACCAGGAGAGAGGCAGTGTGTGTGAGGCAGCGGATAGAGACGGACGTGTGGAGATCGAGAGAGCGATAGAACGATAGAACGATAGAACGATAGTGGTTGTGACGGATAAATGGAGATGAACGTTGTGCAGTGATATTCGAGGAATGTACTAACTGTGATATGTGCGGGATGATCTGAAGTTGTGATTGTGAATGATCATGCGGGCGACAGTGTAAAGATCGCCATTGTGAGCTAGCGCGGGGCTGTTAGTGGTGAACGATTGTTTGAGCGTGAAGTGCGACTATGTTGTCAGCTTGTAATATATATTGCAATAAATGATTGTTTAGAGATAGCTCCTGCCAGTTTCCGATTGCATTCATGTGTTATTAGTAGATGTGTTGTAGATGTTGTAATTTGCCTGTCAAAGTCCAGCGAGCGAGACAGAGCTACTAAGTAGGACTCTGACATATATATATATATATATATATATATATATATATATATATATATATATATATATATATATAATATATATATGCCGGTCTCTCTGGCCGAGGAGTTACACGACTTTCTCCGTAATCCCGTTTATCCACTCAGGGTCTCGCAGCGCGCGAGAATTGGAAACGGCCCTACCCGTACTGGTGACTTGCGGGATAAATAAGCCGGCCCCTCAGAAAGCAATGACAAACTATTGAGCGTAATCTTGCCAAGAAATCAACAATCAGCTGAAAGATGATGCTGTTGACAGCGATGTCCTGTAAAGGATACGCAAACCATTGCGCGCGTGCGCGTGTGCGTGTGTGCGTACGTGTGTGTGTGTGTGTGTGTGTGCGTGCGTGCGTGCGTGTGTGTGTGTGTGTGTGTGTGTGTTCTTCCCTTTTAAAGAATTTTATTATCATTTTAGTCCCACTCCCGCAGTGAAATCACGTTACTGTACATATGCATTGAGAGTTTATGTTATCCGTCTATTGCGTTATGTGTAAAAGCCCTGGTCCCGTCGGTGGCGGTTAATCGGAAGTTTTACTGTAAGATTTGCAGTTAAATATCAAGGGATACAATCATCATAATCAGTGTTTGTAGGAAAATGGCAGACGAGTTATACCCCTGGACATGACTAATTTTTTTTCCCCCGCATACCCTTATCAGGACACTGCAGTCAACATCAGCATGTTTCAACTGCTGTTAATGTCTTAGCAAGTTTACGTTCAGTAGTTTCCATTTCTTTCTGAACGATCGGCTCACATACCACCGTAAGTAACCAACGAGACACGATCCGCTGCGTAATCTCGCGCAGCTTTGTTTTCGCACGAGAGTATAAGGGATTACGAACGAACAATGTCCGTAACACCTACGCCAGGAAGACCTGCATACATGACTATATTGTACGTATAATCCTTATGTTATATGCTAAGTCTTCTGTATACAAAGGTTGAAAATATATAAAACAACATTAGTCTCACATGGAAATTCAAGTTGGGATTATCTGATTGGTAGATCTACTATACTTCACTATATAGCAAAGTGAACATGAAGGACCTCCTTTTGGTGCTGTCAAGACACAGCGGATATCCAGTAGAGGCACCTTTTCCATGTCCTCCATATTTGGTAAATTGCGCTAGTCTCACATTTGTGTACATACATCGGCAGCCCATGTAAGACATAGTCAATATCCCTCGGCCGTCTTTATCTCCTTGAACATTTACTGGTATCACTTTTAGACACGTTCAACATGGGAGCGTGGGTCAATTTAAAAAGCCCCATCTTTCTGGGATTCGAAAAAATGAGCACCAGGCAAACAGACAAGAGCTGGAGTTGAGTTATCACGATCCCGGATATTGAGTACGTCTTATGGCGTATTGGGCATATGGTGCTCGAGCCATTGTTATAGACAAACGGACTCTCGGTTGTTGATGTACCCAAGATCACGCCGGCCGCATTCACTTCCTGGATATGCTTTTGTATTAACTTTAGGCAGGGTCGCCGTGGGAGGTCAGGCCAAATTTAAACATCAGCCGGATGCAGATTAGAGTCCATGAAAATGGCGCGGGCATCTATCGTTTAACCATTACACTCATCATCATCATCATCCAGTGCATTATCTGCTGATATGGGCGATTATGCCTCTCCACAAATTGCAATCTTAGATGGCATGGATCAGTTCGTGTGTTGACTCTCTTCCGTGCAATGACAAGATTGTCAAGAATTCTCTCACGCTGTCTTCCTTTATCTCTCTTTCTGCAAATCTGCCTGGTTATCATGACATGTTTGAGTCTTTTGTCTTCTAATAATGTGGCCAAACAATGACGACTGCCTCTTTCTTATGTTTGTGATATTTATGCAACTCAGCTTCCCTCAAAATGTCCAGATTGCTTATTTTGGCTGTCCGGTTAATTTTTAGCATTCTTCTATAAAACCATATTTCCAAGGCTTCCTGTGAATCGTTCACAGGTTTTCTAATTGTCCAGGAGCAGCAGCCTGGTTCAAAACTGGTTCTATGTAACATGCAAGAAGTCACCACACTACCGTGGCTTGTCTGACATATGGTTACAGTTACAGCTAGTTGCATGTCCTTTACAAGACGTCACAGTCAACCCCAGTATGGTTTAAAACATGTTTGTGATTTACTAGGCAAGTTTATGCTCATCAGTTTGCCATTTCTTTCTGAACGAACAACGCCCATACCATTGAATGAAACACCAGCTCATAGCGGTCTGCTTGCTAATACGATACAAGTCTAGACCCATATTTACTTGTTCATATGGAATTGTATTGTTGGTCTGTTCTGTATCACGAGAGATAAATCTACAGGTATTGACTGGCACTATGTGAAGATGAGCGAAGCAGAGATTAGAGGATACGTACGTCAATATAACAGTTGATATTATAGTTGCCACACTGGGATTCTAACTTGCAGCCTCCAAATAATTACAACGCCTCTATGAAAGGACACGTGTACTGAAATATCACTCCAAAGTCGTTTAATTCCATCTTTATTGCATTCCTCAGAAATCAGGAGCTTTATAATGTGATCAACATTGAGCAATTGGCAGAATGTGTCACATCACAACGACTACCCAGTATCACTGTTACAAGTCTTTCTCTGCTCCAGAGCAGTGTTATCGTGAGAAATCGTGCTTTGTAAGGATTTGAACCAAGAACTAATGGGGCAGCCAGAGTGTACACTAGAAACAACAATACTGTGAATATTTAATCCACACATACCACCCCCACCCCGGTAAATGTAAACTTTTACTTTGTACCATGAATTCAGGTGTTATGATGAACAGCCACTCAACAAGCGATGTAAAGTGTCAATTATTACTTTGTATCATGAAATAAGGTGTTATAATGAACAGTCACTCAACAAGCGATGTAAAGTATCAATTATTGCTTTGTACCATGAAATCAGGTGTTATGATGAACAGCTACTCAACAGGCGATGTAAAGTGTAAATTATTACTTTGTACCATGAAATCAGGTGTTAGGATGAACAGCCACTCAACAAGATGTAAAGTGTCAATTATTACTTTGTACCATGAAATCAGGTGTTATGATGAACAGCCACTCAACAAGCGATGTAAAGTATCAATTATAAAATCGGGTGTTATGATGAACAGCCACTCAACAAGCGATGTAAAGTGTCAATTATTACTTTGTACCATGAAATCAGGTGTTATGATGAACAGCCACGCAACAAGCGATGTAAAGTGTCAATTATTACTTTGTATCATAAAATCAGGTGTTATGATGAACAGCCACGCAACAAGCGATGTAAAGTGTCAATTATTACTTTGTATCATAAAATCAGGTGTTATGATGAACAGCCACTCAACAAGCGATGTAAAGTGTAAATTATTACTTCGTACCATGAAATCGCCCTAGCGAATTGGTGACAGACGCAATTCGTAATCCCGCATAGTCGCGTTCGAAACACAGCTGCGGGAGATTTGGCAGCAAACCGCCTTACGTTGGGGTTTGTTTTTTTTAACGGTATGGGTGCCGGTCGTTCTGAAAGCGATGGCAAACTACTGAACATTAATTTGCAAAAAGATGGCTTAGCAAAAATTAATGCTAGTATTGACTGCGACGTCCTGTAATGGATATTCAACTAATTAACAATAAGATTAGGTGTTATGACGAACAGCCTCTCAACTAGCGATGTAAAGTGTAAAGCAATATTATGTGCCATAAACATCAGGTATTATGATTAACTGAACTAGCGATGTCCGTTAAGACGACTCATGACAACCACAGAGGCATTTCAGAAGATGAAAGGAACGTTATCTAGTAAATGACTCTGATTTAATATCACAAAACGTCTTCTGAAATGCGATATAACCTGTTCTACTTTATGGTAGTTGTCATATATTCTGAAGGGAGTGGGAGATCACTGTGGTGCATGCCCCATTTCTAATCAAAGAAGTTGGGCCCCATCCTCTTCTATCTTCAATAACCCCAGAATATGACCCTCGAGTTATCTGCAGGCCTCGTCTTATTAATTTAGTCTAGGAGATATAGATTATGGCCCTGGTGAGAATAAAATATACTAACTGGGATTCTGCCCCTTCTCCAAGAATTTTTTTAGCTCTTGAGCCCCCTTTTATCAATTCTGAGAAAAGTCTGGAGAATTCTCTCAGCCTGATTTATGTTAAGAAATCATGGATGTTAAGCAGTTGATAGATCTAGAGTCTTCTTTCCCAAATTTAGTATCTCATCATGAGTAGATGTGATTTTAACAATTAAACATTTAACATATTCCAGTAGACCTTGACAACCTGGTTTACACACATAAGATGGAGAATCAACAGATAGGTTGAACTGACAAATCAACAGAAGGTCAGTTAAGGTTCATCATTTATTGACTGGGCTGTGTCCTCTGGCCTTTGACATACATCTTCTGTTGTGGTTTACACAGGATAACATAGAAAATGGCATATAGGCCCAAGTTTACAGTCCATCAACAAATAAACATCAATGAATACTATGTCAACAAGGGTGGAAACATTGTAAAAATTTAAATGTTGTACATTATAAGTGTGGAGATGTTAAATCAACATTTAGGTATCTGTTCCTGAAATGGTTTTGTGTATTCCTTAGAGAAAAGTACCCTTGTGATTCGAAGATTAGGATAAGCCTGCGTCCATTGTCTGATGGATCCACTTCAGTTCTGCCCGTGTAGCTTCTCTGAAGGCTTCCCATACTCTGCTCATGGCTTAGTCATCTTCCATCTCAAGTGTAGTTCATCTCTTTCTCTCTCTTCCCTCTTTTTGGTCTGGGTTGGTTGGTTGGCCAGTTGGTTGCCAGTTGGATGCCAATGGGTTGCCAATAGGTTGCCAATGGGTTGCCACCAAGATTTCACTGTGTAAGATTCACATAAACATATACAATCCTACCAATGCAATATTCTAGAAGTAGGTCGGAAAAAACCTAAATTCCTGAAGTAGGAACTAGTTGACCCCCCCCCCCCCCCCCCCTCTCTTCTTTTCTCTAATCTAGTGTTGGGTTAATTTGGGGTGGTCAGAGCTTATCACACTGTGTACGCCTGGTATCAGTCGGTTCCTGCTGTATGTAAGTTCTCATTGGACCTGGGGTCAATGAGACGTGTACAGTAAGACAGTGACAGGAGTGAGGAGGTGTCAAGATGCATGTAAATAAATGACATACATTTATAACATTTCTATCACTCAATTGGGTTTGTAGTGTGTATAAATGGTTCTCTGTGTTTTCCCAATTAACCAACTCTTCCTTCTTCTGTGTATAATAACTCCTCTCCCATTACCTGTTGTTGTTGTGGTGTTGAGTGTTGGGTGGTGTGGTGTTGTGTTTTAAGTTATGTTGAGTAGTGGGTTAAGTCTACTTCTGGTGATGGAGTTCCGTGAAGCATAACTTTATCTAAGTAAAATCTGACATAAATATAAATATTTATTCCATCAAACCCTATTTATTTAATATATGAAGTAGAAAGGAAAGATTTGATTTCTCTTTCAGCTTTCTAGATTGTAAATAGACATAGATAAGTCTGTTTTAAAACGAGGCATTCATTCTAGTACACGAACTGTCTGATTAGCTGTAGATAGTGATAGCATTTCAAGCAGTGGTTCAGAGGAAATGCACAAGATTGCCTTAGAATCATCACTTCGTACAGTTGTCCAGAATAGAATTGAGTATTATTATGCACTTCTTAAAGTTAATAACTATCTTTAAGAATATCAGAGATTGCAGTATTCGAAGAGAGTATTAAAGTGTCAGTCTGCCCGGGAATCGGCTCTGCGTCGTCAGAATCTAACAGTCGAGCATTTTACATTTCAGAGGTTTTAATTTATAATAATACATTTCAATTGACATTACACACACTGGATACCATTACTTGATACTTGATACATCTGGTCATCAATTTAATCTAAGGATTCACAAGCCTACCTCGGATCTAGACATTCTGCTGTCCCTGTTTGAAAATTTGGTCACCCCAGCTTTTCACGTCAGTTCGTCAGGCGGGTTGCAGTAGAAGTGCGCGATTAACATATTCTAAGCGGGCTTTCGAATGGAGGCGTTTTCACGTGTCTGTTTTTATCGAATGATCTCCTGAGTTTTGGCTGATGAAATATTTCCTAGAATTGACGTCATCTGTCACTTGTTCAGTTTCAGTTTGGATGTTGTGTTAGTTTTTAAGTTTTGGTTTCAGTTTGAGTTTGTGTAGTCAATTGTTTTATATTTTCCCCTCTCTATGGCGTGCATTCTTGTCAACTGAATAATGGTGGTTAGTGGTTATGCCACAGTAGTGAATCTGGGAATGCCATCGTACAAATTTTAAAGAGCTTTGAGGCAACGGAGATGTTGTTTCTGTGACAAACACGGCAGTTATCTTGTATGTCAGAGTAATCAACGAGTGCCTGGAAAGTTGTAAATAAAGTAGAAGTGATATACCTAAATTATGTAAATTTATATTTATTGCAATCCAAAAGACATCAGCAACCACGGAATGTGATCAACATCGAACGACTGGTATGATGAGTCACATCACGAAGATTTTGCTCAGAATCAATATGCAAAGAGTAAGGAAGAAAATACAACCCGAAATTGGAGAATATCAATGCGGATCCGTAAAAGGCAAGTAAATGCTGTGTATATGCTGAGAACATTACTTGATCATTCTATAGACGTAGACAGTCAAAATGTTTGGATATGTTATGAGAAGACATAAATTAGAGAACTTGGTGACAACTGTCAAGATCGAGGGAAAGAAAACAATGGGAAGGCAGAGAAGTAAATACCTGGATTTCTTGGCCACGTGGCATGGTCGAGACAAGAACACTAAGTTCATCCACGACTCTGGTGATCGAGTGAAATGGCGAATTATGACCGGCCACGCTTACCGGCATGGAACATTATGGATGGATGGATAGAAGTAAATAGAGCTCAACATGTTTGCTTTATGGCTACAAAAGGCGTGATGAAGATGCTTACAGATTTACAAACTGATGAGTGTAACAGAACGGGGTGGGTTCAACTTCAACTGTCGTTATTTCTGGGTTCTAGTGTAATATACTTCCGTCCCACTCTTTGTCGATCGTCGCCCCACATGAATCACTAGACAAAAGATTTCAGACTCGTAAGATACTGTCTTTAATCTACATCTAACACATTCAAGGAAATGGCCCATTTCTTCTTAAATGAAGAAACAAAACATAATGTTAATTATAGAAGATGTTTTTTTTCCCCCAAGACAAACTGGATAGAGGTTCTTCTTCTTCTTTGCGTTCATCCGGGGTGTTGTTGTTTTTTTTTTCAGATGTAATTGCGGTGTCTGGTTAGGCACCCTTGGGCCAACACATCCGACTTTTAACGTGCATTTTTGACAGGTTAGCATTCCTCACTTTTGTGGTGCCGTCCACATCCCAGCTTGTCAAGTTGGAACGACCGAATACTTCACGATCAATCCTCAAGAGAAAGCAGGGACAGTCCATAGCATTTTCCGCCATCCAGGATGGCTTCCATAGTTGCAGAGCCGACACATAGCGCCCTGGTGTAGAGCTCACCGAGGGAATCGTCACGTCCTGCTCATGGCTGCTATATTTCCTCACTTCAATGTTTTGAGCATTTCGTTCACCACGGGCCTTTACCGCACAAACCAGACCGGTCTGCAGACGATTTCCACTCAGCGAGTTTTCGATTAGGACATGTGCTTGTCGCTGTGCCCGTCAGAGCTGTTGCGGGCACAACGGACATTCGGAAAACTAGCTAGTCAGAGCTTTTCTGGACACTATAGGCATTCGGAAAACTAGGTAGTCAGAGCTGTTCCTAGCACGAAAGACATTTCACTCGGACGTAATTGTGTAGTGCCAATTTTTATTTTGCCACCCGTAGGACGGCACTTCCGTCTTCGGCGGGCATTTTTAATGAGGTTAGCCTTCCTCGGGTTTCCAGGCATGTTAGACTCTTACTGCCAGGAAAATATCAAGCCAACTAGAGAGGCAAGGTGTTTTCCCACCTACCCTGGGTGGGTACCGTCCAAAAAGATAACCTGGACCAATGCAGCAGTCTTTGCCCATGATGTCTATGAAGGTTTCCACCCAGGCACTGAAACCGTTGCTGCAGCGATTGATCTTGAGGACGCATACAACAGAGTACCACTGGATTTTTTTAATGTTTCAGCTTCTTGAACTAAACGTAAGTCCATTCCTCCTTAGTTGGATCGCTGCAGCCCTCTTCCAACGGAAAGTAGTGTTTAGATGTGGCAGTTGGACTTCGGAACCAACAACAATATATCCTGGCCTACCACAGGGATCACCATTATCTCCAGTACTGTTCAACGCCTACACAGTGAGAATCACCAGTGAGCAGATCACTGGACCTGGCAGGACATTGTCATATGCCGATGATGTGTTAGTGTATCGTCAGGGTAAGGATAGAGAGGAGGTTGCTGTGGAACTACAAACCGAACTCAATCGCATAAGTACTTGGTGTGATGAAGCTGGGGCAATGGTCAACCCAACAAAGGCAACAGTGACTTGGTTCTCGTTGAATAATCATATTGTCAACAATCCAACACCAACTGTAATGCTGTGTTCAGAGACGGTGGAAAGAACGCAGGCAATGAATTACCTGGGGATACGGTTTGATCGAAGCCTTGCTTATAATGTGCACATAGACCAGGTGATAACAAAGGCCAAGCGGGGTTTGGCAGCGATGCGGGTGATGGCGGCAGCAAACTGTGAGCAGCGCCATCTATGTCTTCTGTACGAGGGGCTGGTCATGTCTGTTTTGGAGTATGCAATGGCAATCCTGACTCTCAGCCATAAGCAGATAGAAAGGATGGAAAGGATACAGAATGAAGCTATGCGCATTATTCTTGGATGTACAAGAGATACAGCATGCAGGGCGATGCGCTACCTTCTTGATTTTCCAACCATTGAAGAGAGAATACAAGTTTGCAGGGCACGCGCCTACCTCAGAATTAACGCAAACACACAACATCCACTGCATAGTGAAATTAGGAAGGTGACGGGCAGCAGGTTAAAAAGAGGACGGTCGTGGATGGGTCAAGCCGAAGACATTCTTCAACAGGTGTGTTCACTTGAGGACTTAGAACCTGGCGAGGAGTGGGTGCAAGTGCCAACAGACTTCTGCACATCCTTTTCAGTTTGCATCCAACTAGATAGAAAATGCAGACAAGAAAATCCGGCTGCTGTTGAGGCTGAAGTACAAGCGTTGATTTTCGAGAATTCGCTAGACGGTGACGCGGTCATCTACACAGATGGGTCGGTCGTCCGACATGTGAGAAGCTCATGGGTCTTTACAGCTCGGGCCGGAGGGAGAATTGTGAAGGAGGACTCTGGTGCTTTCACTGAAACCACAAGTAGCCTGACCATGGAAGTCATGGCAGTAAGTAAAGCAATAACATGGCTCGAGACACAGACATTCACTAGGGCTTGTTTCCTTAGCGACTCAATGAACATGATCAAGAGGATAGAGGAGGGGTCGATCCGAAGAGAATGGTTGCTGCCTCTGAAGCGGTCTCGGCTGGCAAAGATTAGTTTCATCTTCGTGCCAGGGCATGCGGGAGTACAAGGAAATGAGCGGGCTGACAAGCTCGCAGGTGAGGCTACTGTGGAGGGCGGACGCGCCATGTACCAGGCTGACATTCTGAATGCTCTACGAGAAGTGAGACTTTTGCGAGAACCAAGTGATCACTGTGAATCTACAACAATGGCCAGACTGCGAGAGCAGCAAATTAAAAGAGGGGTGGCCAAACAAGAACACTACGCAGGAAGCCAAAGAAGATTGATAAACCAACACAGAACTGGCGTCGTTAGCCGCTACACGCTGCGGAATTTGCTGAGGAGGGGATCCGAGCACTTATGGACTGAATGGTTCGATGTGCAACGAGGATGATCAGTCGACTAACTAACTAACTAACTAACTAACTAACTAGACTCTTACTGTTGTGGTGTCGCCCACATCTCAGCTGGTCAAGGTAGAACGGTCAAAGACATCACAGTCAACCCTCAAGGGAAGGCATGGGCAGACCATGGGCATTCCCCACTATCAAAGGAGGCTTCCATAATTGCAGAGCCGGCATATATTGCTCTAAGACTGGGCTCACCCGAAGAATCACCATATCCTGCTCATGGCTGCTTTAATTTCTCACTTCTATACATTGGGCATTTCGTTAGCCACTCGCAACTCCCCGCATAAACCAGGAACGGTCAGTCTGCGGATGACATCCATTATGTAAGTTTTAGCTTCGGACTTCCACGCAATGTTATTTGCTAGCCAAGCGTACTATTTTGTGTTAATGAGACGTTTTTCACCTTTGACTGCACTCACTCTATGAGTATAGATATAGACATTTTTCGTAACCATTTCGTGCTACTGGGGCGCTTTTCTACCTTTAGTACTCGCTCACGAGGTAGGCTACATGTGCTGCCGGCTCAGCACCTTACCTCCGGGCATCAGTGAGCGAGAGACGGTCAGGCCCACTCATCCGGGGATCCCTCATTTCCCCCAGCTGAGAGCCTTCGAACAAGTATCTGAACTAAGCATGCAGCGTGCTCAGCATCTCACCTCCGTTTTGCAGTATGTGGGTATCGGCCCGGCTCTCACATCTAGGAGTCAGTGGCTTAGAGGCGTTCATCCATATCCCTCAGATGGTAGCCTTAGGGCATGTGTCTGGACCAAGTATTAGTGGCTTCGTGCACCTGATTTGAGCTTTAGACTGCTATCCTCAGTCTCCTGTAGAGTAGCAAGTTGTGTCTCTCTTAGTCTGGTCCCTATCCCAAGAGCTGTTCGACATGTAGTTGTATATCCGTCGGCATAGCGCTTGGGGTCACTGGGACACTCAAGCCCCCCACCCCCCACCGCGGCAAGATGGAGACACATGGGGGGGGGGGAGAGAAATAGAGGTTGAAGGCGGTGTAAATAAGAAATATCCCAAACTCCTATCTTTAAAAGTGAAAGCAGTTGTTGCTGCTTCATCATGAAGATCGCTGGAGATAAAAGTCTGTAAAGTCAGGATGTTTGGATATATTCGTGTCTCCGTTTGTGTAGAAGGTCACCTGACAGATGTAGGACTCCTCCCTTATGTACTCGTCCGTCGTCACTAGAGTTGAGCACCTTCACTAGCATTTCTTTCCGAGTAGCTTTGAATGGTCACTTTCATCTTGGTGGAGGCTTCTAAGATTTCAGGATGTCTCCACTTTCGGACTCACACCATCGTCTTCAGGACGACTTCAGAGATTCTTGACACCCGACTCACTTCGAAGAGACCTTCAGTCTGGATTATGGCTCAGAAGAACTCACAACGTAGTCCTCACTGAACAAGGGGAACACTTGATATTGAAGAATGATCTTCAAGCCCTTGAGGACGCTGATGTTGATAATAATCTAAAGGGGGAATCATGTAACACAACATCAAAACAGATGAACTTTCACAGTTACAGTTCGAATACCCAATCTCCTGTATCACTTGAGATCCACAATTCTGGTGATCCTGTAACAAGGCAAACATCTTCACCCATGCTTATCGGCATGGCACATGATGATGACGATGAGGATATTGTATTCAACTACGAGGGTAAGTTAACAAGTAAGTCACAAATGGCTGTAGAAAAATAACTATATATGATAACACCTTGAAACCAGTTTAATTTTATACATTCATTGTCCCTTTATTTCTCAACATAATTTCCACGAATATTGATGCACTTATCTCATCATTTTATCAGTCCTCCCAAACCGCCTGCATAGAACTGCGTGCTTTGTGTGATTTACCGGTCATCCCACAGACCTGTGTGACTTACTCGCCCTCGTAACGTTTTCTTCCCCGTTATACACCGCTTTACGGAATAAACATTTGTCAGCATAAAACTGAAAACCTACCTTGGCGGGAGACATTTCGCGAATGACGCTGAAGTTGAATGTGAAGTGAAAACGTGGTTTAGAAAACAGAGCACGCAGTTCTATGCAGCCGGTTTGGGAGGACTGATAAAACGATGCATACAGCGGTATGCTTCCATATCTCTTGCAGCAGATTTTGAAACCCTCGACTCGGTATGACGAGATTATGAAACTGAGCGTCTTATCATCCCCTAAACCACAGTATCTCTAAGCTACATTGCTAAGTAGAGTATCCAGACCATAACCAAGCAACTAAGTGGACTAGACTGTGGAACATAAAACAAGCAATCTCTATTTCACTTGAGTGAACACCGTAGTCTTCAGTACGTGCAACATCCATTTAGTTGGCCGGAACCGCTGTAGAAGACGTTATGGTGTATTTCACTTTAACAATTACAACCAACATGCATGAATATATCAAATCTACAACGGAAATTTACGCTTTGGCAGTTATATTCAACTACATTGTCATCACCATTATCAAGTGCCTGAGCTGACGTACTCGTTTATGTCTCTCCACAGATCTCGGTCTTTGGTGTTCTGGATCAACTCTCTTGATGATATCCCTCCATGCCACCGTCTCAATCAATCCAGCATCATTTCTCTTGGTCTGCCTCGCCTTTATTCCTCTGATCTTTCCAATTGTCACATTGTTCTCCGATCCTCTTTTCTAACCACAAGCCCAAAGAAAGCTGATTATCTTTTTTGTTATTCTTGTATATAATGTTCAAGTTTCCTTAGCCTCTTTTAGGTAATTGTTGTTAGTTACTCTGACAGTTCAAAGTGTCTGTGATTTTTTTTTTCAAATTTGTTCATTTACGTTCCAAGATTCACTGCCATACAGCAAAATAGGTTTTATATAGCATTTCAGGACTCTCTTTCTCATATGCAATGATTGTAACTTATTGCATAAAATACATTTTATTTTCTGAAATGCAGCCTTTGCTAGTCCTATTCAGCTCTTAATCTTTGTTGTGCATCTTCCATTTGATACTACAATTGCTTGTAAGTTGATAAAGTTATCTACTTGGTTAAACATTTACTCTTCTTTTGTCATCTCACTTGTTGGTGTCAATTTGTTCTTTGATATCACCATTGCTTCTGTTTCCTTGATTCAAGGAGAGTCCTTGTTTGCACTTTCTGTTACTACAATAGGGAGTCTCTGTGGCAATGTGGATACGCCGCCTGCCTAGGCCTTTGCATGTTATGGGTTCGATTCCGGGTTAGACATTTGGCTCACTAGTGCAATTTTCTCAGATATTCCTGAGGGTCGTCGTTGGAGCTACTCAGTTCGTACTTTATGCGACGCTTTAAAAGACCACCCATCGGAAAGAGAACGAGCTGTAGGGGTTAACACCCTCTTGCCTTGTACACCCTTTGTTGCTACCACGCTGTCCAGACGTTGTTGCGGAACTTGCCTTAGTTCCGTCATCAGTACTAACTATATTGTAAATTGAAAAAAAAAAATTAGCCCGTGTGTTGCCGGGGCCCATACAGGGGAGCAAAGAATAGTAACACTGTTGCCTACCATGCACGTCGTAAGAGGCGACTAAGGAGGCTATGGTTCCGTCGCCCTGCTACTGAGTGAGTGCGTGGTGCGACACTGTGACCTGTGAATTTCGCGTGGAATGCTTGTACATCGGTCCGCGGTTGTTTTTAGCGTGAACTGCGTGTTCGGAACGATGGCGGCCGGCTGTTGCTGGATTTACTGGTTTGCCTTTTCGGTTCACGAGTACTTGTTCATGAGACTCCTGGGAGTCGGCACTGTAGCTACGGAGTTTGTGCTTTGTGCTGCGCTTTCAGTGGGTCGCCCTGCGGAAAGAGACTGAGCCATATGGGATAAAACCCGGGTCAATGAAGTCTTTCTGGTGACTGCCGTTTCCATCAACGATGAACTGTATTTTTCGTGGAGGACTTTTGTGTTGGCATTCTGGCGGTGGCATTATGCACAGTGTACCTGTGCGGGCTGTTGGCTTGCCAACACTCCTGTCTATTCCATTGTTCACATAAGGCAGTGAGGAGCATTTTGTGTGATATTCACTGGCACAGGAACGGAGCAATGGGGACGACCCGTTGCCTTGAAGTTGGAACCGCGACTAACTAACAAACTAACTAACTAACTAACTAACTAACTAAACTAACTAACTAACTAACTAACTAACTATATTGTAATTATTAACGATGTGCAATGCAAACACGAACACAAACAGATTTATTCAACATGGGCCAGCTATTGAAGGTGACTGTTCTCTAAGACAAATAGAAATGAGCAATGATGATATATTTTAAGCATGTAAGAAGATATGGAAATATGGTATATTGGAAGAGAACTATCTTTATTGCAATACCACAACAGGGCAGCCTGAAATTATGCACCAACTATAGAACTGAACCCTGTTCAGTCATGCTAGTAAAATTCTTCAAACAATGGGAAGACTTCGTAAGAAAATGGAAGAAGAAATTAACGTGGTTCAAGCTGGATTTAGACAAGGAAGAGAAAAAGAGATCACATACTCAACATCCGTTAAATAACAGAGAAGTGTAGAGAGTTTAATGTAAACCTATTCTCGTGTCTTGTGGATTATTCAAAGGCATTTGACTGTGTACAACATCAGAAACTTTGGGAAATCATGTGGAAAATGGGCTTTCCATCACATGTATTACAGCTAATAAAAATGCTCTATCTAGACCAACAAGCAGCGGTTAGAATAGATGGTGAGACATCAGATTGGTTTTACATCAGACAAGGAGTCCATCAGAGCTGTGTGCTGTCCCCCTATTTGATTAACGATTAACCTGTACGCTGAACATATTATGAGACATGTCAGAGATGATATAAACAAGAAGCAATGTGATCCTCTAAATATCTGTGGTCATTAAATAGCAGAGATTCGATATGCTGATGTATTACTATCCATATCACAGAATGGTATAGAACAACTAATAACCTCAACCCAAAAGAATAGCGAAATCGTAACTTACCGTATATCTTTTTTTTTTTTTTTTTTTTGCATATCCTTTACAGGACATCGCTGTCAACACCAGCATCTTTCAGCTGTATGTTGATTTCTTGGCAAGATTACGCTCAGTAGTTTGCCATTGCTTTCTGAGCGGCCGGCTCACATACCCAGTATGTTACCGATGAGATTCGAACCACTACTGATTCTCACCGTCATCACGTTACCGACGAGTGTCAACGTGTCATAAATGGGTATAGAGAAACTCGGGTTCAGACAAGTAGAATAGTGCGAACACAGATACGACAGAACTCTAAGTTCGATTATCGTCGTTACAGTTTATTACAATATCTGTCGCAGTAATCTTCTCGCACAAAATATATCGTTGTATGGTTATAGTATTACATACAAATCCATTATGAAAAACATTCCAATACTATACACAAACATTTCAAACTCTATCGTTAATATTTAAAGGATCTAAGTAAGTCCCGGTCCCTGTGTCTCCCTCTAGAAGCTAGACCCTCTCCCGTCAAAGTCCAGTGGCCGTCTGCCCTCTACTCTTGTGAGTTTGGACACGGTGTGCTTGCCCCTGCGTGCGTTACGTGGGGTTTCACCTTTCACGCTTCAGTCGGGTTGTGGCTGGGCGTACTGCGTATTTTGACCTCGGACTTGAGTGTTCGAGACTCTTCTATTCATCCCCTGATTTATCCCCTGTTTCTATGTTCCTTCTATCTCTCTATTACGTCCCTTAACTATAAGTGAGACCTTGACAACGAGAGTATACGAGATTACGGAGAAAAGTCATAACCTCTAAGTCACGAAGCCGGCACCGTATATCTTAGCATAGCAAAAACAAAGATTATGCATACAGATAAAACTATTATGGAGAAAGAAATACATGTTAATGAGGAACAATTGGAGGTGGTGGAAAATTTCGAATATCTTGGGCCATTAATTACCAAAAATTGTGACACAATGAAGGAAATTAAAAGAATAGCTATTGCTCTTCAAAACCTAAAACAACTTAATAAATTGTGAAGAGTCCAGATAAAACTACAATAATTCGATTTTTAAGAGCATGCATTGGAACAAAGACCTGCGAGAAAAGATCCAGGTGATGCTTGCTACCCGTTACCTCCAAAGCGAAGCAAGCCACTCTGTACGAAGCCTGCCTGTCCTCACCCTCCTCAGCATGCTTTCTGAGTCAGTTACAATCACAATGTGTGTATGTATCGTGTTCTCCATCTAGCGGAAAGCTTCACTGACCGCCTCCACCTCGATTCTTAAGCTAGATGTTGTGGCATCATACGCAAGGCTCTCCTGCACCAAACGTCGACCATTAGCTTTTGCTTAGAATCCCCAGGCACTTCTCCTACCTCTCAACACCGAACCATCCGTGTAGATAATCACATCACCCGGGCGAGCATTATCCTGAATTAGTTGCTGGATTTCCACTTCCGCGGCCCCTGCTGGCCACTCCCTGCACTCCCGGCTCAATGTGATTATAACTCTGCACTAGTCTGACTGCTCCGCTGGCACTCTGACCCACTCCTCTCCTCGCCTGATGTTCTCCAAGAGGCACACCTGTCTGATCGTATCCTCCGCCTGTGCCATCCATGATTTCCCTCTTATCAGTCTCTGACCCTTAACTTCGTGTATACATAAAAGAACTAGGACTGCGACCGATTAATTTAAATTTAATAGTTAACTTTTGAAAAATTAACTATTAATTAATCGTTAACTTCGATTAAAGCACAACAATTATAGTCATATAACTCACATTATAGTCGTATTTGTCAAAAATCGAAATAACACTGGGTTGTCTTGTTCATATGTCATCTAATAACCAACTATGCAAACAGACGAGTATGTTGACAGTATTTGCTTCAATTGACGAGCGCGTCTTTATTAACAAAATAACCAGCAGAGCTGAACAATCGTTCACATGGAACTGAGGTAGGAGGTATGCACAGAATGGTCTTGACAAGGAATGCCAATTTTGGATATCGATGTTCATTACGTTTCCACCATTGTAAAGGGTCAACCGATTCACCAACTTTCTTATCCATTTCAGACTCAATTAGCTTAATACTCTCTTCATTTAGTTCACATATAGTTTCAATGTCAATGTCAGCATCATTCGTTGCAGCAGTCTCCATCTGTCATCATAAACATCAACTGCTATTTGTTGTTCAATACGCGACCAAGTTCGTTCCTTTGCATCTTTTGACAAACACTTCAGGTATTTGTAGCGTGGATCAAGTGCTGTTGCAATCTGTAGTATTTAAATACTTGTCATATTAGCTACACGTTCACTGAAGTCATTAATACATGCTGCCTTAAATTTAGCTATGTAGCCCGGATCATCATCGTGTACAGTCATATGCTTTGTAAACGATGATAGCAGTGGCAATACACAGCTACATGAAACAAAATCTTGACCGCCAAGCAGGACCGTGTCTGACAGAATAAGTCCAAAACTTTGACATATTTCGAAATCTTCTCCCAATGTGAACCTGACAGTTTTGGACCTTTGTATTGCTTCTTTTCATTTGACATGTAGACAGTTAATGCTTCTCTGACCTGTAGAAGACACTGTAGCATAATAAAAATACTGTTTCATCTTGTTGGTACATCTTGCTGCAGCTTACACAATGGTGATTCAGTACAATTTTGCAACTCTGTTGTGTTTGCAGCACTATGTTTAAAATGTCCGACAATTTTTCGACGTATGGGAATGTCCTGATTGCAGTGATGTCGGTTCTTAACTCAACTCAACTCAACTTGTATAAGTGATGGGAGAAACGTTTTTGATTAATCGTTTAAAAAAAAATTAATCGTTAAAGAAAATTAACGATTAATCGATTAATTAATCGTTAACTTCGGCAGCCCTAACAAGAACAAATGCATCCATACTTCAAGAGCTGAATATTGAAGAAGGTTAGCTTCTAAAACGTCATGAAAGTGTGGATAGAACAATAATGAAGGGTTATATGCCCTGAAAGAGAGGAAGAGGAAGGCCAAAGAGAAGATGAGTTCAGAATGTGGCAGGTGGCCTCCAGATGGGTGTATGGGACGCGGGAAATCTTGCTTATGATGGAGACGTTTTCCGGAAGATTGTTATGGGAGAGAAGTTCTGCAAGGGACATGCTACTGAATGAATGAATGAATGAATGAATGAATGAATGAATGAATGTATGAATGAATGAATGAATGAATGAATGAATGAATGAATGAAGAAGCATGCATGGCTGAAGAAGATCATTATGGAGAGGGGTGTATCGGGGAAGCGGCGAAGAGGAAAATCACATCGTAGATGGATTCAAGAGATCATAGATAAGTTTCACAAAGGACCTGCAATAGAGGCGGGACATCTGCCTATAATAAAGACACACTTCGGAAGAATGTTAGGAGAGCACATTTCTGCAGAGGATTTGTTGCTTGATGACGAATTATGAATGTGTACATAGGTTCGAACTTGTCCTTACGATTGATATCTGCAGTGATGTTTGACAACAATTGTTATTTGTTCAAATTGTCATTACGATTTATCGAATTTATCGATCAGACAAGAGTTCAAATTAAGTCATAATGCCGTACATGGTCATTATGTGTATTAGCCGAGCTTTCTATATAGATTTATTAACAATCCGAGTAATATTTGTTTGAAATCAGAACCATGAACATCATTTTATTTATGCGCTTATGTGTCTGTGTGTGCGCACGGGCTAATTGTACATAATGAATCCGTCTAATAGCGTCCATTACTGCGTGGTTCATTTGTCTCTCACATCACATACTCGACATGTCTCCTAGGAAACACAAAATTGCTAATGAATTTTAATTATATTATTATACATTTGTTTTATTTCAATTTAAAGGGAATAAATAGGAGGACGCCATAAGATGCTTGTCTTGCCTAATATTTCTTCCATCAATATTTTTCTGACATTTACATTCGCGTGCAAAGAAATCAAGACGCTTTCACTCAACCCAAGAGAACTTTGCAAAATGGAGGTCAAAATGTTGCAAGAATATCATGTACTTTTTCAACCCGCAAGCTGTGGTGTATACCTATATACGAGAGGGCTTCAAACGAAAACCTCAAAAGTGTGATAGAAATAACAATAGCCATGTTATTATCTTGTAAACTGTCAATATTGTTGTTAAGGATGTCAACAGTGTTCAGCACTTGACATCAAGGTGCAGACGAAAGAGGTGTAGTAATAATAATAGTTTAATGATGATCGCCCCACTTTTCGCATACACCAAAGAGGAGAAATGTTCTGTTATCCGTTTTTTATCAGTGAAGGGGTTAAACATACAGAAATTCATCGTTAAATGAAGGTCCAGTATGGTGATGCATGACTGTCCGTTCAACGAATGTATGAGTGGGCTAGGAAGATTTATAATGATGTGACTTTTGTGGCAGTCTGTTGACGACCGGTCAGGAACATCGAGTAATAACCCTAGAGTCGAATTTTCTACAGGAATCCAATCATTTTATCGGCGATGGAGGACTTGCATTTAACATAGTGGTGACTACATCTAAATATTCTACATTTGTTCTTTACTTTTTGAGAATATATTCACCGAAAAAACTGAGATCTTCTTCTGAAGCCCACTCGTATATGTATGTGATATATATATATATATATATATATGTGTGTGTGTGTGGGGGGGGGGGTGTGTCTGTGCGTGCGCGCGCAACAACAAATAGCAGTGATGATAAAGAAATGCAACCATTTTATGAAGTAGAAATTGCAATATCTCAAACCAAATCACAAGAAATAAAATACATACTAAATGCTAAATTAGGAAAGAACAAAATATTAGATGTAGTGCGCGTTTTGGTTTAGAAACAAGAAATTAAAGGGGATAACAACTGAGAGAATAGGCAAAATAAATATGATGACTGTAAACACAATTTTCAAACATTACAAGAGAAGGCTTTACACATGGAGAATCCTCAATATGAAAATACCCAACTCAAATACACGCTTATTGATAACAGATGTAGAAACGCATTAATAAATGTTACGAGAATGCCCGGTGCTGTCTGTAACAGTGATCACGTACCACTTAGTGGAAATATAAGGTCAGCTTGAAGACAGAAATACGATAAATTAAGAACATGGGCTTACAACAGAACTTCAAAGTCTAAACCTTAGTGAATTCAAACATTGAAGCCACAAACAATATATTGTACGATTTATTATCTGGCATGAACGTAAAACTTGCCCTGGAATCACGAACAGCCAAAAATCTGGGGTTGGTTGTTACGTCATATGAAGGACATGCAACTAAATTTAAATGATGTACCTGACGAGATGCAGCGAAACACGCCAGCCATCAATCATGCAACATATTTTGACGGCTTCCGTGTTTACAAGTTTAAAGAACCGTAAAGAGTGATTGGGAAAAACAGACGCAATACATTAACTAATCTACAGTGTGTAAATAACAATGAGGAATGTAAATAGACCCTATTCATCATACAAAGAGATATTACTAGACAGAGCACACGAACCTAAAATTTAAGAAGAACGATGCCTGAAGAAATCATAAAGTTGATGTACAAAAGAAACCACAGTATAAATAAAAAACCAGAATGTGATAAGATATGTAGTCTATTTATTTATTTATTTTAAATCAGTAAACTGCAAAAGATAATTGTTTGAATTAGCGGTGCAACAAAATTGAATTACATTCTATTAAAGATTTTGTGTTTGCATATCCTTTACAGGACATTGCATTCAACACCAGCATTTTTCATCAGCTGCTGTTGATGTCTTGGCAAGTTTTACGTTCAGTCTATTAAAGATACCCAAACAAAATATGGCAGCCAAATCAGTGAGTTGACAAGAAGAAAACATAAAAGCAAACGTGATGCTTAAATCAAATACAGTTGAGGTTTTATTGACATAATGTGATATAATAAGGAAATGGAATGAGAACAACAGAGAACAGTTAGGTATTATTGAAATAAGGTGCTACACAGAAATGGAATGAGTGCATATGGCAACAGCATAGGTTACATTGAAATAAGGTGCTATATTAAACGTGTGGAATGAGTACATAAGGAAACAGCATAAATTACATTGAAGTAATGTGCTATAATAAAGGGATGGAGTGAGTGCATAAGAGAGCAGTATAGGTAGTATTGAAAGAAGGTGCTATAATAAAGACACGGACAAGTACAACAGAGAGACGTATATGATCGAGAAAGAGAAGAACCAACAGTAACAGAAGAAAGAAACATAGAAGGTCCACCTATCCTAAAAGAAAAAGTCAATGTCGCTATCAAACACATGAAGAAAGGAAACAGTCGGGACTTCGCGAATCACGAAAGTATTTAAAAAGTGAATGATAGTTACAAACAGTGTCCATACACCTGGCAATGTGCTGAGATCTGTGTGTATTATAGTCTGACTAAAAATGTCTATCTCAACCCATAGAAAATGTCTATATCATCTAATAGAAAATATACCTCTCGTCCAAGAGATCATGTTATATTATGGAAAATGTCTATCTCATCCCATAGAAAATGTCTATCTCATCCAATATAAAATGTCTATTTCATTCCTTCATTCCATAGAAAATGTCTATCTCATTGCATAGAAAACCTCTAACTAATCCCATAGAGAATGTCTATATCGTCCAACATAAAATTACTATATCATCCAATGGAAAATAGCTCTCATCACAGAGGACATGTCATATCATCCCGTAGAAAATGCCTATCTCATCCCATAGAAAGTGTCATTTTCATCCCATAGGAAATCTCTATCTCATCCTATAGAACGTGTCTATCTGATCCAATAGAAAGTGTTATTTTCATCCCATAAAAAATGTCTATCTCATTTAATATAAAATGTTTATTTCATTTCATAGAAAATGTCTATCCAATCCCATGAAAATGTATATATCATCATATAAAAATGCCTATATCCCATAGAAAATGTCTATATCATCTCGTAGAAAATGTCTATCTCATCCCATAGAAAATGTGTATCTCATCCCATAGAACGTAGAAAACGTCTTTCTCGGCTAATAGAAAATGTCTATCTCAACCCACAGAAAATGTTAGTCTCATCCCATAGAAAATGTCTATCTCATCCCATAGATAACGTATATCTCAACCCATAGAAGACTGTAGCTACCAGTTACAACCAATCATGAATAAGTCAATAAAGAAAAGAAAACATAACTCAGCCAAGCAGACCAAGAAGTGAATAGGTTAAGAGCTTATGCTTCAAGGGAGGTAAAACGTAGAAGAGGAAGGAGGAGGAGGACACGCAGGAAGACGAGGACAAGAACAAGAAGAATATTGTCTAGTGTTGTTCCGAGTACAGTTTGTTAATTCTCTTAATAAGGTAGCTGTCTTACTGATGCGTCTTCGTGTCCGAATACACGTAGAATCTAAATATGTGAAGACAACTGTGTCGTTTATTTTAAAAACAGATCAGGGTAATTCTTGGTCTTAACTTCTTAACTATCACTACTTACTGCGGGACGCAGAGGTGTTTCCAAGGCACCAGGGCCGGGTTATATACTGGCCAAGACCTATTGACGCGTCCTCGTCGAGCGTCCTGGGCAACAGGTCCCTTCGGGTTCCTGGCTAAAGTCAATAGGATCGCCGATTCCTCCGAAGTCGGAGAGTGTCTGCCTGTACGGCGAGGAACCACCAGTCTGCACACCAATAAGCCAGACATGGGACAACGGATACTCACGCAAACCTCAGGTCCTGTAGGACATCACACTGATGTTGGACAACAGGATGTCTTCATCCGATATACAGGACTTCGCGTTGGAGCTCAAGCCAACGAACACAAGCAAGCAAGCACTACTTACTGCTACGACCAGTCCGATGCTGCTGCTATTACTACAATAACTACTACTACTACTACTACTACTACTACTACTACTACTACTACTACTACTACTACTACTACTACTACTACTATAGGGTTTATTTTAATGACTTAGAGTTTTTATTTTTAATATTGCCGTTCCAAGTTTTGTATTCACCCTCTGTGGAGTTTATGCAACAAAATTAGAACGGCAATATTTTCAAAACCACCACAGTCATTAACTATACACCCTGTATTAACTTTTACTACGGCTACTGCAAATAATTCTTCTTTAAAATTATAGTAGTTCGTAGTTCGTAAAATACTATAAGAGGTTTTTGCTATTCGGGTTGATATCCAAAAGCTTCATCACCTTCTCTATTTCTGTATATTTCGTAGGAAAATTAACGATTGAATAACTGGAGGGGATGGTGTAATGATTATGACGGTCCCCAGACAATGACATGAACGGGGTCGGGCGATGGTTCAATGTCAGCTCTCTTTCTCTCTCTCTCTCTCTCTCTCTCTCTCTCTCTCTCTCTCTCTCTCTCTCTCTCTCTCTCTCTCTCTCTCTCTCTCTCAGCTATGGTACGAATGAGCGAACGCACGGACGGACTTTATTTTCAAAGGGTAACAAATTGGGCGCGCAGGCCCGTCTTACATTCGGCCCTTCCAATCACTCATCTTTCGTTCATCAATAAGGCATAATATATTCACATAGAAAAAAAAATTGTCAAATGAATGTTGTAAACATAAACAATGTATATTACCATGTATCCCAACCACCCACCCATCCCCCATCCACGCACACATCCCCTACCCAACCACATACACCCCCAGACTCACATGCATGCCCCATCCATCCCCCATCCACACATCTCACACCCACATCCCCCCCACCTACACACATCTAACAAAACACACACACACACACACATTTCCCACCCACCACACATCCCCCACACACATCCTCACCAACCCACACCCAGGCACACATACATGCACCCATCCACCTATAACCCACCCACACATCTCCCACCTACACAATCTCCCCACCCACACACACATACTCAACCCATCCCATAACCCATCAACACTCAGCCACCCACATATCCTCC
>JACEFZ010024140.1:12500-110000 GCA_014155875.1 Cepaea nemoralis | reverse complement strand
GAACCATGAGGCACACCAATATTAAGTTGTGTGGGTCGTGATAGACAGTTATTGAAGGACATTATTTGTTGTCTGTCGAATAAAAATGACGTAATTAGGTTCACCATATTGGTGCTAGTCTTCATTTGTTTTAATTTTCTAATTAAAATAGCATGATCTACCATATCAAAGGCTTTCTTAAAGTCTACAAATACTGCTCTACAAATGTTGCCATTGTTGATGCCAGTTATCGGTCATTTTTGTAAGGGCACTATGGCAAGATTATTTAGGTCGAAACCCAGATTGACTGTGAATTATTAGATTGCTGTTAATTAAATGGTGTAATGTTATTTTATGTATGTGTTTTTCTAATGGCTTTGATAGCGACGATAGTAAGGAAATAGGTCTATAATTACCCAAGACGCTATTAACAGTAAGCCATTTTTAAGTAGAGGATAAACTTTAGCAACTTTAAAGGCAGATGGAAAGTAGTTTTTGGACAGGCACTGGTTATATATGAACTTTAAGGACTCACTAAGGAAGAGAAAGTCTGGCCAAGTGTTTTTTCAGGCACATAAGTCTACAAAATGTGAAGGTCGTAACTCATCACGTAGCCGCAGCAGGTTCCGGCTGCGGGACGTGACAGCGTAGATACTAAATACAACATGACCCGGGACGTGACGGCATAGATACTAAATACAACATGACCCGGGACGTGACGGCATAGATACTAAACACAACGTGACGTGACAGCGTATATACTAAATACAACATGACCCGGGACGTGACAACATAGATACTAAGTACAACGTGACGTGACAGCGTAGATACTAAATACAACATGACCCGGGACGTGACGGCATAGATACTATATACAAAGTGACGTGACAGCGTAGATACTAAATACAACATGATCCGGGCCATGACGGCATAGATACTAAATACAACGTGACGTGACAGCGTAGATACTAAATACAACATGACCCGTGACGTGACGGCATAGATACTAAATACAACATGACCCGGGACGTGACGGCATAGATACTAAATACAACATGACGTGACAGAATAGATATTAAATACAACATGACCCGGGACGTGATGGCATAGATATTAAATACAACATGACGTGACAGCGTAGATACTAAATACAACATGAACCGGGGACGTGACGGCATAGATACTAAATACAACATGACGTGACAGCGTAGATACTAAATACAACATGACCCGGGACGTGACGGCATAGATACTAAATACAACATGGACGTGACAGCATAGATACTAAATACAACATGACCCGGGACGTGACGGCATAGATACTAAATACAACATGACGTGACAGCGTAGATACTAAATACAACATGAACCGGGACGTGACGGCATAGATACTAAATACAACATGACGTGACAGTGTAGATACTAAATACAACATGACCCGGGACGTGACGGCATAGATACTTAAATACAACATGACGTGACAGCGTAGATACTAAATACAACATGGCCCGGGACGTGACGGACATAGATGTTAAATACAACATGACGTGACAGCGTAGATATTAAATACTACATGACCCGGGACGTGACGGCATAGATACTAAATACAACATGACGTGACAGCTTAGATACTAAATACAAAATGACCCGGAACGTGACAGCATAGATATTAAATACAACATGACGTGACAGCATGGATACTAAATACAACATGACCCGGGACGTGACAGCACAGTTACTACATACAACATGACCCGGGACGTGACAGCGTAGATACTAAATACAACATGACCCGGGACTTGACGGCATAGATGTTAAATACAACATGACGTGACAGCGTAGATACTAAATACAACATGACGTGACAGCATAGATACTAAATACAACATGACCCGGGACGTGACAGCGTAGATACTAAATACAACATGACCCGGGACGTGACGGCATAGATGCTAAATACAAGATGACGTGACGGCATAGATACTAAATACAACATGACCCGGTGCGTGACGACATAGATACTAAATACAACATGACGTGACAGCATAGATACTAAATACAACATGACCCGGGACGTAACGGCATAGATACTAAATACGAGATGACCTGGGACGTAACGGCATAGATACTAAATACAACACGACGTGACAGCGTAGATACTAAATACAACATGACCCGGGACGTGACGGTGTAGATACTAAATACAACATGATGTGACAGCATAGATACTAAATACAACATGACCCTCGACGTGACAGCGTAGATACTAAATACAACATGACCCGGGACGTGACGGCATAGATGCTAAATACAACATGACGTTATAGCGTAGATACTAAATACAACATGACCCGTGACGTCACGGCATAGATGCTAAATACAACATGACGTGACAGCATAGATATTAAATACAACATGACCCGGGACGTGACGACATAGATGCTAAATACAACATGACGTGACAGCGTAGATACTAAATACAACATGACCCGGGACGTGACGCATAGATGCTAAATACAACATGACATGACAGCTTAGATACTAAATACAGCATGATCCGGGACGTGACGGCATAGATATTAAATACAACATGACGTCACAGCATAAATACTAAATACAACATGACCCGGGACGTGACGGCATAGATACTAAATACAACATGACGTGACCGCATAGATACTAAATACAACATGACCCGGGACGTGACGGCATAGATACTAAATACAACATGACGTGACCGCATAGATACTAAATACAACATGTCCCGGGACGTGACAGCGTAGATACTAAATACAACATGACCCGGGACGTGACGGCATATATGCTAAATACAACATGACGTGACAGCATAGATACAAAATACAATATGACCCGTGATGTGACGGCATAGACACTAAATACAACATGACGTGACATCGTAGATACTAAATACAACGTGACCCGGGACGTGATGGCGCAGATAATAAATACAACATGACGTGACAGCATAGATACTAACTACAACATGGCACGGGACGTGATGGGAAAGATACTAATTACAACATGGCACGGGACGTGAAGGCAAAGATACTAAATACAACATGGCATGGGACGTGACGGCATAGATACTAAATACAACATGGCGTGACATCGTAGATACTAAATACAACATGACGTGACGGCATAGATATTAAATACAACATGACCCGGGACGTGACAGCATTGATAATAAATACAACATAACGTGACAGCATAGATACTAAATACAACATGACCCGGGACGTGACAGCGTAGATACTAAATACAACATGACCCGGGACGTGACGGCATAGATGCTAAATACAAGATGACGTGACGGCATATATACTAAATACAACATGACCCGGTGCGTGACGACATAGATACTAAATACAACATGACGTGACAGCATAGATACTAAATACAACATGACCCGGGACGTAACGGCATAGATACTAAATACAATACGACGTGACAGCGTAGATACTAAATACAACATGACCCGGGACGTGACGGTGTAGATACTAAATACAACATGATGTGACAGCATAGACACTAAATACAACATGACCCTCGACGTGACAGCGTAGATACTAAATACAACATGACCCGGGACGTGACGGTGTAGATACTAAATACAACATGATGTGACAGCATAGATACTAAATACAACATGACCCTCGACGTGACAGCGTAGATACTAAATACAACATGACCCGGGACGTGACGGCATAGATGCTAAATACAACATGACGTTATAGCGTAGATACTAAATACAACATGACCCGTGACGTCACGGCATAGATGCTAAATACAACATGACGTGACAGCATATATATTAAATACAACATGACCCGGGACGTGACGGCATAGATGCTAAATACAACATGACGTGACAGCGTAGATACTAAATACAACATGACCCGGGACGTGACGCATAGATGCTAAATACAACATGACGTCACAGCATAAATACTAAATACAACATGACCCGGGACGTGACGGCATAGATACTAAATACAACATGACGTGACCGCATAGATACTAAATACAACATGACCCGGGACGTGACGGCATAGATACTAAATACAACATGACGTGACAGCATAGATACTAAATACAACATGACCCGGAACGTGACGACATAGATACTAAATACAACATGACGTGACAGCATAGATACTAAATACAACATGTCCCGGGACGTGACAGCGTAGATACTAAATACAACATGACCCGGGACGTGACGGCATATATGCTAAATACAACATGACGTGACAGCATAGATACAAAATACAATATGACCCGGGATGTGACGGCATAGATACTAAATAAAACATGACGCAGGAAAGTAACCCGGTCAACAAATGCATGAAGAGGTCGCATGTGTTGGCCGAAAGAGGAGTCTCGGGAGTCTCCGTGGCGAAATAGTCAAGCCGTTTGCCTCGCGCTCCGAAGTTTGTGGGTTCGATTTTGGGCAATGTGTTTCGGATCAAGGGTGCAATTTTGTCGTAGACTCCTGGGGTCGTCGCCGGAGCTACGGAGTTCGTGCTTTGAGCAATGCTTTCTGCAGGCCTCCCTGCGGAAAGAGACCGGGCCATATGGGATAAAACCCGGGGCAACGATGTCGATCCTTTCGACTTTTAAGACATTTTAAGGCCGAAAGGTTCAAATATCGCAGCTCTCTTGTAAACAGGCACAACGTAATTAAGACTAAAACAACATTCCGGACGAACGCAAAAGAAGAAGAAGAAATACAACATGTATTTTAGCACACGTGAACTTTGACAGACGAGATCTGTTTTAGATCAGTTTGCTGCTACAATAAAAACCTAATCAACGGAGTTTCTAGCGTGCCTGTAGTTCCCAATATCTTCATAGTCATGGCTCCATTGTCACTTGCACAACCTGGAACAGACAAAGCAAAAACTTTAGAACAAACTATAAAGATGGAAGTACGGGCATAAGAGAGAAGAAACAAAGTAAATATATGACGAGGAGGCAATTTGGGGTGAAGCAGGGTGAGTGAGTGAGTGAGTGAGAGAGAGAGAGAGAGAGAGAGAGAGAGAGAGAGAGAGAGAGAGAGAGAGAGAGAGAGAGAGAGAGAGAGAGAGAGAGAGAGAGAGAGTATGAGAACAGTTGGAAGGTAAGTATCAGAACAATTAGGATAAGGAAAGTGAGAAAAAGAAAAAAGAGGCAATATTCTTTAGAAATAGAATGATTTGTATTACAAAGAGGTATAAGAGATAACAACAAAAACAAATTATTTATAAAGATAATTCTAGAATGAAAGTTACCATGAGCAATAAAGACATGAGACAACGAAAAGTGTTAAATAAACAGTTCGAATGTTATAGAAATGCAGCAAACACGTGAGACAAAGAGAAACAAAGAGTGAGACAGATTTGCATATAGACTCTCATAACATGATGAATATCTGTTGACTGCTTCTTCTTCTTCTTCTTCTTCTTCTTCTTCTTCTTCTTCTTCTTCTTCTTCTTCTTCTTCTTCTTCTTCTTCTTTCGTTCGCCTGAAATATGTTTATTAACTGCAATGTTGTCTCCTTGTATGAACCTAACAGTCTTTTTTAGTTCATTCAGCGGTCCATAGAGTTTATCTTCCACTGTTCTCTCTAGGCCAGAAGGTTCGCCTGGATATGTTGTAGTTTGGGCAATCCTGGAGTATGTGCTCTGCTGTCTGCGACGCCAAACCACATATGCACATGGCTGAGTCACCAATCTTGAATTGTCTTTCTGATCTCTCTTCCTGTGTGTCTCTGTCACTTTTTCTAGGTGTTGGAGTAGATCAAAGGCTGCACGTCCACCTCTAACTCCAACAAACCAGGTTCTACACATAGCACTGAATGTTTAGATGTTAACCAAATACTAAAATCAGCCCTCATTTCCCTCCTCCTCCCGGATCCTGTGGTAGTTCCTTAGTCGTCTCAGACACGGGCGAAAAATTCCAAAGACTAGCATACAGAAATGAATCACTGGAGAATCAGAAGTAGAATCAGTAAGTTTCTTTTTTGCATTCCGAAAGCTTTGAGCTCAAGCGTAGTAAATACAGGGTACTTCTAGTAGTGTTTGACTGAATTTTAGATTGGCTGTCCCTATTAACAGTGTCCCTCGTCATCAGGCGAACCCACTCCGTCTTCAGAGTTACTTGTAATTTACGTCCCCACATCAAGGACGAGAAGTCAACATTTTAGTCCAACTGTCCAGTGTAGGGGTTGAACAACCCCTTACCTCGGCATCAGCACACCGGATGTTTAAGAACACGCGTTCTTATCCATTCGTCCATGGTGACCTCCGAATCGGTAAGTGTTACTAGAACACGATCACGGGGAACAAAATGGACGTTACGGCCAAAGCTTACATCAGCACACAAACAACAAATACACATAGTTACAACTATTTTTAAAAACTCAACATCTTTATATATATATATATATATATATATATATATATATATATGGTTGGTTGGGGGGGGGGGACACGGGAGACCATGATGGACGATGCTGGACAGTTTGACATCTCACATAGAAGGAGATCGGCATTAGAAATTATTGCCAGCACAAAATAACGAAGGCTGTGGACAGGCATGATCACCAACGCCACACGCACGGACTGTAAGAAGATTGGTATACAAGAGACAGAAGGCTGTGGACAGACATGATCACTAACTCCACACGGCTTGGACTGTAAGAAGAAGAAGCAGGAACCTGCTTGTGGGGATCTTAAGCTTTAGGACCATCACATTTTGTAGACCTGCTTTCACTAAGGGTTAGGTCAGTATTTCTGTCCGATAGCTAGAGTCGAGAGTTGACATCGCAAGCTTTACGTGTTCAAAGCTTCGACAAATAATTTTGACATGTTTTGTAAAAAACAAAAAAGAAATATTACCTGGATATCTTTTTCACGATCCTTTCAAACATTTCAAAGAACGTCTGCCTGTACTTTGAGCTCATTTTCAGATACAAGAAAATATTCACACTTGAGTTGATGTTCTCCAGTAAAAACGCGAATGACCATAACACGTAAAAGAAGTTGTAGTACTTTCCTTCAACACTGAACTCAGGTTCCCAAACTGTGATCACGGCCAGCACTGTAGAAGGGGTGTAGCACATGATTAAAATACTGGCCACAAGGACAACCATTGCCATTGTGGTTCTTTCTTTAGTAGACATGGCTTTGGATTTATCTTGCAGCGCGTTTGCTGTTTTCCGCCAGATACTTTTCTCTCTTAGTTTTCCCGTTAAAATGGACGTCAAAACCACGACGGACAAAAACGACAGCAATCCGGAAAAAGCGTGGAAAAAGAAAACAATGGCAATCGCTGAATGGTTTTCATTAGACGTTACCATGCCTAGAAGGGTTCGATTCGCTTCGGGATAGAATTTCCAACCAAGATAGTGCACTGTGTAAAGAGGAACGGCCGATAACAATGTCAGAGTGTAAACACACACAATGATTGTAGTTGTTCTTCTTGGTGTAATAATTTCTTTGATATGTAAGGGAAATACGACGCACAAACACCTCTCTGCCGTCATATACACCGTTATAAGACACGTAATTCTCGAAAATAGCGCCCTCGGCACGCAGCTCGTTAAATGTTGTACATCTGTGTACATAATAGGCAGATGCAAATGATGAAATAGTGGGTTGATATAGACATTAAACAATTGTTGGATCAGTAAACTGCACATATCCGACACTGCCAATGAAAAGAAGCTAATATTTGTGGTAGAGTTCAGTCCTTGCTTATAAAATATCACCAAATTTATCACGTTTGTTAAAATCCCAAACGCACTAACAATTCCGCACAGAAACACATAATTTACCAAGGAGATTATGTCCCTCTGTTTGTCACTAATTAATGTTTGTAGGCTGTGGGAAAATTCATTATTTTGGCTGTGTATAGAGTTTGTGGTCAGTGTTTCTGGAATCTCCATTTAGAAAACACAACAGCCAAACAAAATTAATTACTGCCTAAATTGTCTTCTTCCTTTCGTCTGTCCTTTCGTCAGACGAAGCGCCACCTAATATGAAGAGAGGCTTGAAATCGCAAATTGTTCTGAAAAATGAAAGAGAGTTGAAGACCAAATCATTAACTCTATCAGTCTGCAAAAATGTTACACCAAATATCCAGGGGAGAAATAATCATTATGAACAATCATGAGTGGATTAATTTGAACAGAAAGCATGCATAATGACAACGGCCATTGGGAAAGCCAGATTTCTCTATTTTTCTCAAACAAAACGTACAACGTTGAAAAAAAAAAAAATCACGCTTTTCTGGAGACAGAAAGCAAAGCTGAATCGTGTATTTTTTATAAATCCCCTCAATGAACGGAAGACCCTTATGAAGTCAAACAGAATACCCAACGAGAAAAGCGTTAACCTTCGGTCGGTTTACTTAATTTGATAATTTATGTTTCTTCGTGCATCTTCAGTCGTCAATATGAATACATGCAAACATAGCAGTAATCAGCTTGAGCTTGTTGACATTTCCATAGAGCAGGTGTAGGCTTAAATGTTTGCATATCCTTTACAGGACATCGCTGTCAACATCAGCATCTTTCAGCTGATTGTTGATTTCTTGGCAAGATTACGCTCAGTAGTTTGCCATTGCTTTCTGAGCGACCGGCTCAAATACCCCGTAAGTTACCGACGTGGAGAAAACAGCTACCAATTCTCGCGCAACGTTACGTTACTTATGAGAGTATGCGAGATTACGGAGAAAGTCGTGTAACCTCTAGACTAGAAAGACCGGCTGTAGGCCAAAATAGTTTTCTATATTCTGCGTATATTGAACACTCCTGCAGCAAATATTTAGCCGTCATTCTACCAGTTTCAACGTTACATTTCTTCAATATTTTCTATCTTTAGTTTGTTAATCGTGGTATTTCTTTTTGTGTGTCATTTGCTGAATCTGAAGATTGTTACTTATTCTCTTCGATCTCATTATGACATGTAAGAACAGGAAGCAGAAGATACTTTAGCTAATTAAGAAGCTTAACAGAACCAGAAAGAACAACAAATTATCGCCCATAGAAATAAGACTCAATTCAAGTCTGTGGTGAGACAAGCTAATACAAGAGCGCCTCTATATCTTCGTCAAGCAGATTTATTGCTTGTCTGGGTCAGCCTAGCGTCTAAATCAGGGGTGGCCAACCTTTTCAGCAGGCGGGCCAAATTTCAGAAATAATATTTCCTGCTGGGCCACGCACCTAATTTTTTGTTTGTTAATTAAAGTAAACAAGTAAGCGATGCTACAGCTTTGACCACATCGTCTCTTCCCACTCTAGATCTGGTCTAGATAGTTAGTTGCATATCCTTTACAGGCCGTAGCAGACAGCTCCAGATTTTTTTGGCTGTTCGTGATTCCTGGGCAAGTTTACGTTTTGCCATTGCTTTCTGAACGAACAGGCGCCCATACTATTTCAAAAAAGCCAGCTCAAGGCTGTACGCCGCCAAATCGCCCACAGCATTGTTTGCTCCCGTTCTCCTCATCTTATTATTTCTAACAATTATGTTTTCAGAAATATGTCCTGACTACTTCCATTCTTAGCTGGCAGACTCTTTGAGTCTAATTATACCTTGACTACTTCCATTCTTAGCTGGCAGGCTCTGAGTCTAATTATATCCCGGATACTTCCATTCTTAGCTGGCAGACTCTCTGAGTCTAATTATACCTTGACTACTTCCATTCTTAGCTGGCAGACTCTTTGAGTCTAATTATACCTTGACTACTTCCATTCTTAGCTGGCAGGCTCTGAGTCTAATTATATCCCGGATACTTCCATTCTTAGCTGGCAGACTCTGAGTCTAATTATACCTTGACTACTTCCATTCTTAGCTGGCAGACTCTGAGTCTAATTATATCCTGGATACTTCCATTCTTACCTGGCAGACTCTCTGAGTCTAATTATACCTTGACTACTTCCATTCTTATCTGGCAGACAGACTCTGAGTCTAATTATACCTTGACTACTTCCATTCTTAGCTGGCAGGCTCCGAGTCTAATTATATCCCGGATACTTCCATTCTTAGCTGGCAGACTCTCTGAGTCTAATTATACCTTGACTACTTCCATTCTTAGCTGGCAGACTCTCTGAGTCTAATTATACCTTGACTACTTCCATTCTTAGCTGGCAGACTCTGAGTCTAATTATATCCTGGATACTTCCATTCTTAGCTGGCAGACTCTGAGTCTAATTATATCCTGGATACTTCCATTCTTAGCTGGCAGACTCTGAGTCTAATTATATCCTGGATACTTCCATTCTTAGCTGGCAGACTCTCTGAGTCTAATTATACCTGACTACTTCCATTCTTAGCTGGCAGACTCTGAGTCTAATTATACCTTGACTACTTCCATTCTTAGCTGGCAGACTCTGAGTCTAATTATACCCTGACTACTTCATCTTAGCTGGCAGACTCTCGAGTCTAATTATACCTTGACTACTTCCATTCTTAGCTGGCAGACTCTGAGTCTAATTATACCTTGACTACTTCCATTCTTAGCTGGCAGACTCTGAGTCTAATTATACCCTGACTACTTCCATTCTTAGCTGGCAGACTCTGAGTCTAATTATATCCTGGATACTTCCATTCTTAGCTGGCAGACTCTGAGTCTAATTATACCTTGACTACTTCCATTCTTAGCTGGCAGACTCTGAGTCTAATTATACCCTGACTACTCCCATTCTTAGCTGGCAGACTCTGAGTCTAATTATATCCTGGATACTTCCATTCTTAGCTGGCAGACTCTTTGAGTCTAATTATACCTTGACTACTTCCATTCTTAGCTGGCAGACTCTCTGAGTCTAATTATACCTTGACTACTTCCATTCTTAGCTGGCAGACTCTGAGTCTAATTATACCTTGACTACTTCCATTCTTAGCTGGCAGACTCTGAGTCTAATTATATCCTGGATACTTCACTTCTTATGCTGGCAGGACTCTGAGTCTAATTATACCTTGACTACTTCCATTCTTATCTGGCAGACAGACTCTGAGTCTAATTATACCTTGACTACTTCCATTCTTAGCTGGCAGACTCTTTGAGTCTAATTATATCCTGGATACTTCCATTCTTAGCTGGCAGACTCTGAGTCTAATTATATCCTGGATACTTCCATTCTTATCTGGCAGACTCTCTGAGTCTAATTATACCTTGACTACTTCCATTCTTATCTGGCAGACTCTTTGAGTCTAATTATATCCTGGATACTTCCATTCTTAGCTGGCAGACTCTGAGTCTAATTATACCTTGACTACTTCCATTCTTATCTGGCAGACAGACTCTGAGTCTAATTATACCTTGACTACTTCCATTCTTAGCTGGCAGACTCTTTGAGTCTAATTATATCCTGGATACTTCCATTCTTAGCTGGCAGACTCTCTGAGTCTAATTATACCTTGACTACTTCCATTCTTAGCTGGCAGACTCTCTGAGTCTAATTATACCTTGACTACTTCCATTCTTATCTGGCAGACTCTTTGAGTCTAATTATATCCTGGATACTTCCATTCTTAGCTGGCAGACTCTCTGAGTCTAATTATACCTTGACTACTTCCATTCTTAGCTGGCAGACTCTTTGAGTCTAATTATATCCTGACTACTCCCATTCTTAGCTGGCAGACTCGTTGAGTCTAATTATATCCTGACTACTCCCATTCTTAGCTGATAGATTCTTTGAGTCTAATTATATCCTGGATACTTCCATTCTTAGCTGGCAGACTCTCTGAGTCTAATTATACCTTGACTACTTCCATTCTTATCTGGCAGACTCTTTGAGTCTAATTATATCCTGGATACTTCCATTCTTAGCTGGCAGACTCTCTGAGTCTAATTATACCTTGACTACTTCCATTCTTAGCTGGCGGACTCTTTGAGTCTAATTATATCCTGACTACTCCCATTCTTAGCTGGCAGACTCGTTGAGTCTAATTATATCCTGACTACTCCCATTCTTAGCTGATAGATTCTTTGAGTCTAATTATATCCTGGATACTTCCATTCTTAGCTGGCAGACTCTTTAAGTCTAATTATATCCTGGATACTTCCATTCTTAGCTGGTAGACTCTCTGAGTCTAATTATACCTTGACTACTTCCATTCTTAGCTGGCAGACTCTTTGAGTCTAATTGTATCCTGACTACTCCCATTCTTAGCTGGCAGACTCTGAGTCTAATTATACCCTGACTACTCCCATTCTTAGCTGGCAGACTCGTTGAGCCTAATTATATCCTGACTACTCCCATTCTTAGCTGATAGACTTTTTGAGTCTAATTATATCCTGGATACTTCCATTCTTAGCTAGTAGACTCTTTGAGTCTAATTATACCTTGACTACTTCCATTCTTTACTGGCAGGCTCGTTGAGTCTAATTATGTCATGACTACTTCAACTCCGGGGTTACGGACACAGTTCGTAATCCCTCATACCCGCGCTGGAAACATATCTGCATGCGATTTGGCAGCAGACCGCTTTGTATTGGTTTTTTTACAAAATGGCATGGGTGCTGGTCGTTCAGAAAACAATGGCAACCTACTGAACGTAAACTTGCCAAGAGATCACAACAGAATCAAATGCTTGTGATGACTGCGACATCCTGTAAAGAATATGCAACTAACTTTTTAACTTTAACTTCCACTTTTAGCTGGTAGACTCTTTGAGTCTAAATATGGCTAGTTATAAATGACGAGGAGTGACTTGCAGAGTGAATAGCACGCCGGGTTCTATTCCGGTTCGAATCCACGGTAAGATGTGGATTTTTTTTCTGTCGTGAGCACAAAGAAAACTCTAACCTGCACGGTTCGCGGCGACTGCACTATCCATGTGGACTTAATTCTCCCAGGCTCAAAACCCCCTGCCATACACCGCAAGGTACAATAGACAGTAAATGACAGTTTTTTTAAAATAAATAACAACAAGTGGGTACCAGGAAATGTTATGGAGAGTAAATGTGGCCGGTGCTATCATGGCCCCATCACTCACCCAGAGCAATTTGGCTTATGACAATACGGGTGTAGCACCATATAGCGAATACACCCCGCGGCATGTGGAAGGACTTTCACTTTTTTCGCATATCTTTTACAGGACACTGCAGTCAACACCAGCATTTTTCAGCTGCTGTTAATGTCTTGGCAAGTTTTATGTTCAGTAGTTTGCCATTGCTTTCTGAACGAACGGCTCACATACCCCGTAAGTAACCAACGCGACGCGATCTGCTGCCGAATCTCGTCCAGCTGTGTTTCGTACGAGTGTATATGGGATTACGAACAACGTCCTTAACACTCACGCCAGGGAGACCTGCCACTTTAAATTACTTATAAATAATAGCTTGACTTCCCGACAATGGAACACGGGATCAAGATCTGGAGAGCTCGTGCATACTTAAAAATAAGTTCAGATGAGCAGCACCCTCTGCATGACAGCTATATTCAGAGAAAAGGGTGACAGGCTAAATAGGGGCAAATCATGGATGGGTCGGGCGGAAGATGTCGTCAGACAGGTCTGCAGTCTTACCAGTATCAACCCCGGCAAGAAATGGGTGCCGTTGCCTCTAGCTTTTAAGTGCACTTTCTCCTGCATTGTCACACTCGACAGACGGTGCAGAGAGCAGATCCCCGTCGCTGTCAATGCAGAGGTTAACGCGCTCATCTATGAACACTCAGGATAGCCCCGAAGTGCTCATCTATACAGATGGATCTGTTGTAAAGCAGCAGAGAAGTGCGTGGGCATTTACAGCCCGTTCAGCGGGCCGAACCGTTCAAGAATGCAGTGATGCCCACTCTATGACCACGAGCAGCATGACGATGGAAGTGATGGCAGTTACACAGGCTTTCATATGGCTGGAATCACAGCATTATACCAACGTGTGTGTACTAAGTGATTCAATGACCATGATTCAGAAGGTCGAAGCTGGATCTGTACGTAGACAGTGGACGAATCGCTGCGGAAGTCTGTTGTCCGTAAAGTCACCTTCATCTTCGTCCCGGGACATGCGGGAGTCGAGGGAAATGAACGAGCTGACAAACTGGCTGGCTCTGCACCCCCTGTAGATGGCCAGCCCATGGATCGTGCCGATGTTATGAACGTCCTTAAAGATATGGTGAGAACAGAGGACTTTGACGTCAGTGAATCCACATCGCTGTCCAGGATGAAAGACCTGGGAGTAAGAATCGGCACAGCCAGACGCGAGAGGTATATCGGGAAAAAAAAGCGCCTCGTCAACCAACACAGAACTGGCACTATTAGCCACTGGACGCTGATGCATATGCTGGGGGGAGGATCTGAGCACCTATGGACCTGTCCGGAGTGCAATGAAGACATCCCAACTGATAACTGATAACTGATATAAATAATAGCGCGAAGAAACTTCAACACATCTGATTATCAAAAACGACACCACTTTGCTCGGAGTTGAGGAATACACGATGAGGAAGGGCAACTGGTTATTCACCTAATACACTAATAACCTTGACGACTTTTGCGAGAACCAAGTGATGACTGTGAATCTACAATTATGGCCAGACTGCGAGAAAAGAAAATTACTAAGAGGGGTGGCCAAACAAGAACACTACGCAGGAAGCCAAAGAATACTGATAAACCAACACAGAACTGGTGTCATTAGCCTCTACACGCAGCGGGATTTGCTGAGGAGGGGATCGAGCACTTATGGACTGAATGGTTCGATGTGCAATGAGGATGATCTGTCGACTAACTAACTAACTAACTAACTAATAACCTAGAATGCGGACACTGTAGTTTTCAGACATCTTTGACAATGCTATTTAACCACAAGTTGCCGTTTCTCTAGTTAGGATAATTTAACGATCGAAAAGTCACTAGTTCACAAATTAGCTCACGTGACCATCACCTCACATGTGTATGTAAATGAGAGTGACAGGCGAAGGAAGGTACAACGTTACAATTAAATTATTTAATAAATTTTATCTTCGATAACTTGTCAATTTCCTAGTTTTTCCCCACGTTTTCTCTCTAAAAATCATGAAACTATTCCATTCTAGTGACAGCTTTGGCCTTGCACCCCCACGCCCCCCCCCCCCCCCCCCCAAGTACAGGAATTGTTTCTAATTATATCATTAAACGATGTGTTAAATGTTTTTAAAGTAGACAAATTATATATGATTTCAGTTTATCGTGTCATAATATCACTAAAATGTCCATTTGTTTGTGCTTGTGCCCCTGGGTCACGAAAACCTCATGGCCAGGAAGTTTTATTTCAAATTAATATTGTGTACTTTTGTACCTGGAGAAATTCTTTTATCATCAATTATTGTTAGAAGTTTGTTTTCGTTGTTTTATGGGGGGGGTTGGGGGGGGGGGGTTTGGGGGGGGGAAGGGGGGGGGGGGTTCTATTTCACTTATATTGTTGGTACCTTCTTTGTTCTGTTCGACATTTGTTCGAACAGAGGCAACGCTGACAATGTCGATGAAAGTTGACGGGGGTGAATGGTTTAACTCGAGCCTATGCTCGCTTAACTAGAGTCACCAAACATGTAATGTGTGCTGTCATTTGGCTTCAGGAAAAGCAGCAAACGAGAGAAGCCGTGTCTGGTATCACGATGAGTGCCGCCGTGTATGGCTCATTCGTTATTACGCGGGCGAGTCAATAAGTAAGTCACACAGTTCTGTGCGATGGCAGGTAAATGTAGTTGGTGTTTTCTACAGGTGTCATTAGGTGACAGCAACATCGAACTTTATATTCCCTTTCGTCAGGTGGCGCTAGGTGTCTCATGCGCATGCGCAGCGCATAAACAAAATGGCGACTGTACTTACGGAGTGTACAACCAAAGAGCAACGTGCTGTTGTGCGTTTTTTTGTGGGCAAAAGGACTGCCTGCAAAGGACATTCATAAGGAAATGCTTCCTGTTTATGCTGACAAATGTTTGTCCAGTAAAGCAGTGCATAGTTAGGTAGAAAAATTTTCTCAAGGACGCTCTAAAATTGTTGATGAAATCCGATCTGGTCGTCCTGTTGAGATTGCAACAGAAGCATCCATGCAGCGGATGGAGGAGATGATTAGAGGTGACAGGCGAGTAACGATAGACTCTGTAACATCTCCAATAGGGTGCCCACGTGGTTCAGCATACAGCATAATGCATGATCGATTGGAATTTCCAGGACTGCGGACTAGAGGAGTGTTGCTTCTTCATGACAATGCCAGACCACATACGGCTCAAATTGGGAAGTTCTGGAACATCCACCTTACGGCCCCGACTTAGCCCCTAGCGATTTACACCTTTTTGGTCCACTGAAAACTCACCTTGGCGGGAGACATTTCGCGAATGACGCCGAAGTTGAATGTGAAGTGAAAACGTGGTTTAGAAAACAGAGCACGCAGTTCTACGCAGCTGGTTTGAGAGGACTGATGAAATGATGGGATAAGTGCATCAATGTTCGTGGAAATTATGTTGAGAAATAAAGGGACAATGTATGTATAAAAATAAACTGGTTTAAAGTTGTTATCATATTTAGTTATTTTTCTACAACCATTATGTGACTTCCTTATTAACTTACCTCTCGTATTACGTCTACTTCTACTGATGCTGGTATTACTGCTGTAACTACTACTACAAGTGCTATTACTACTACTACTACTACTACTACTACTATACTACTACTACTACTACTACTACTACTACTACTACTACTACTACAATTACTACTACTACTGTTACCACTACTACCTGTCTTAATACTACCTCTACCACCACCACCCTTACATCCGCATCTGCTCCTGCCCAACCACTACAGATGCTGTCACTCCTCCTTCTTCTTCCTTTATTCAGCTACTGCTCCTCCTCTTATTCTCCTCCTTCTCATTCTTCTTCTTCTTCTTCTTCTTCTTTCTCCTCCTCCTCTCCTTCTTCTAGTCCCTCTTTCGAGAAACGCATGTCACTATTAATTATAGAACTTAAAGGCCAATGGCCTGGCCAGTGGACCGGTCTCCCTGGCCAAGGTGTTAACGACATTATTCGTAATCCCGTACATCCACGTGAGAAAAACAGCAGCTGCGAATATCGGCAGCGGTTCGCGCCGCGCTGGTAACTTACGGGATTATGTGAGCCGGTCATTCAGAAAGCAATGGCAAACTACTGAACGCAAAACTGGCCTAGTACATCAACAGCAGCCGAAAAATTCTGGTGTTGACAGCGGTGTCCTGTAAAAAGGATATACGAAAGAAAAAAAAAACTTACTTTACTAACAGTTTCACCGTGGCTTTAGGCGTGTGACTTACCCTTTGCGATTTCCATTCATGGATCTCTACCATGTGTATTTTGCTAACGGGACCTCCTGTCAGTCGCCCTTTACTTTACAGGGCATCCAATCACACCACACTAAAGACCGAGGGACGCATGCTACCATTAGGAACCAAACATTCTTGTAAACATCCAGTGTACTACGCTGGGATTCGAACTCATTTTATCATGTCTCTCCACTAGCCTTCTGTCTTTTGCCTTTGTTCGTTTTGAACTCAATGCGTAATCCATACCGTAGAACTACTACTGCTAGCGTGCCCACTTGATTGATATTTTATGTGGATTAGCTTTCCCTATTACCATATTCCTCTCCATCAGGCTAATCCACTCCGACTTCCGAGGTATTTGTAATTTACGTCCCCAAGTCAAGGACAAGAAGTCAACATTTTAGTCTAACTGTCCAATGTAGGAATTGAAGCCACTACCTCAGCATCAGCACACCGGATGTTTAAGAACGAACGTTCTTATCCATTCGGTCCTGCTGCTCTCTTCCATTGCCTTGTGCTAGGATTTGAAGTCGTGTCGTCATGTTTCTCCACGGACTCCTGTTCCAGCAAAATTCTTCTGTACAGCATAAGGTTGGGTCCCCAAAATATGTGCATGCTTTTGTGTGTAATTTTTCTAAGCCTCTCTCTCTCTCTCTCTCTCTCTCTCTCTCTCTCTCTCTCTCTCTCTCTCTCTCTCTCTCTCTCTCACTCACTCTCTCTCTCTCTCTTTCTAGCGCTCCCTCTCTCTTTCTCTTTCCTTCTCTTTCTCGCTCTCTCCCTCTTCTCTCTCTTTCTCTCTCTCCTCTCTTTCTCTCCCTCTCTCTCTTTCTACCTCTTTCTCTCTCTCCGTCTCTTTCTCGCTCTCTCCCTCTCTTTCTTCCTCTCTCTCTCTCTCTCTCTCTCTCTCTCTCTCTCTCTCCCTTTTTCTTTCTCTACCTATCTTTCTCACTCTTTCCCTCTTTCTCTCTCTTTCTCTCTCCTTCTCTTTCTCGCTCTCTCCCCCTATCTCTCTCTTCCTTTTTCTCTCTCTCTTTCTGGCTCTCTCTCTCACTTTCTCATTTTCTCTCTCTCTTTCTCGCTCTCTCCCTCTCCCTTTCTCTCTCCCTCTCCCTCTCTCTCTCTTCCTCTCTCTTTCTCTCTCTCTCTCTCTCTCTCTCTCTCTCTCTCTCTTGTTAGTGTTTCTGGCGTATAACAACATATCCCACTGTGGTGTTCTGATAACTTGGTCACATATGTTGACAAGACACTTCAATTGTATTGTATACACTTTAAATTACCTTTTTCATGTACATTCATAAATGGAGTTTTATGCAGAATTCTACCCCCTTTACAGTCTATTGAAATTAGTCTCTATCGTAAGCCAGGTGCCCTGCCTCTGTAAATTATAAATTATATCTAGGATAAACCTATTCCGTAGCCAAGGCGTTACGGACTCAGTTCGAAACAGTGCTCTGGGGGATTTGGCAGCAGACCGCTTTGCGTTGTTGTTTTTATGAAAATGGCATGGGTGCCGGACGTTCAGAAAGCAGTGGTAAAATACTGAACGTATACTTGCCAAGGAATCACGAACAGCCAACAAATGCTGAGGTTGACTGCTACATCCTGTAAAGGATATGCAACTAACTTAATCTAGGACAGTGGTTCTCAACCTTTTTTGGCCCGTTCCCCCCTTCACCATATTTTCAGAACGTCATTCTACCCCCCCCCCCCCCCTCCAACTTTCCAAAATTGTCAGCCTCAAAAGGTGCATTAAAAATAGCATGCCTATAATAGTGAAAATATTAATTTTTTTCCTTAGTTGTACATAACCTTCACAGGTAAAGATACATTTTATAGTGTAGCTTTCTACAGTTAATAGCAAATGAATATGCTGATGGATATTAAAACTTGAAAAAAATAGAAGCATTTTTACATTTGTAATAATTTATTAAAACACCACATTAATCATACTACAATAAACAAACAGTTAAAACGTCAAAGAATTGTAGCTTAATATACGACACCAGGATGCCAGAAAATTGTGCTTCATCAAACCAAACGCTCATTACAAAACCTGGATATTGTAGATTCGTAATTTAAATGAAAATTGTAATCAATGAGAACACTGTGATTGTTTTTTCCCACAGCAATTCTGAAATACGCGGAGGAGTGCTTGAAAGGGCACAACGGAGATCGTTTTCAACATCTAATCTGTTGCGTCGTTTCGTTTTAATTTCTATTAGAGCTGAAAAGCCTGACTCACAAAGATATGTTGACGCAAATGGAAGCAATGCACGGATTGCTTTTTCTGCCTCTTTTGGGTATGAACCGCACATTAAAGGCCAAAATTCCGTGATTGGTTTCTCACTGAACATATCCCTTGCCCCCGAATCATTTTTCAGCTCCAGAAATTCATCTTGACAATCATCAGAAACTTTTTCAACTGATAATTTGAATGGGTGTTTCGCACCAAATCCAGCTCATCATCACTAAGTTCAGGAAAATTTCGCTCAAATTCATTTTCTAGCGCTGTCAAATGCTGCACAATTTCATTTTTTGCAAATTGTGGAAGTACTTGGTCTTTACCATCAACAACGAGAACGGATGACAGCTTCTCAAACATTGCAACATTTGTCATATTGACCTTTCTTTTCCAGTTTTCCAGCTTGCTCATAAAAGCTCTCAAGGCATCCACAAATTGTATGATATTTGTATTCCTTCCTTGCATCTGAAGATTGAGTTTATTCAACTGCTCAAAAATATCAACTAAATAAGCAAGGCGCATGATCCATTCCTCATCATCCAGCCAGGCGAAAAAGTCCATCTTACCCTGAACTTCAAAAAATAATTTGAGCTCGTCTCTCAGCTCATATACTCGCGCATTTCCTCTTGACAGCCATCGAACATTTGTGTGGAAAATTAGCAAATGGTGGCCTGCATCCATGTCAACGCATAACTGCTTAAAAAGCCGTGAGTTGAGAGCTCCTCCTTTGATAAAATTCACTATCTGAACGGTTTGATCCAAAACCTTCCCCAAAGGAGCTGGAAGTGTTTTGGAGGTCAGTGCTTGACGATGGATCATGCAATGAATGCCTTTCACTTTTGGGGCACGTTTCTTCACACTAACTTGAAATCCTGATTTGGTCCCCAACATAGCTGGTGCTCCATCTGTACAGCACCCACACATATTATCCCATAAAAGATTTTCTGATTCAAGGAAATATGAAACCTTTTCCAAAATATCAAAGGCCATGGTAGTTGTTTCAAGAGGAGAACAAAAAAAGAAGTTCTTCTTTAAATGATCCTGAATGCACATACCTTGCAAACACCATCAACTGAGAACACGATGCCACATCGGTCGATTCATCAATTTGAATTGAATAGAGCCCAAATGCTGCAGACTTGATCTCTTGCACAACTTGATCCTTGATGTCATTGGCCATATCGCTGATCCTCCTTTGAACAGTGTCGTTTGATAGTGAAACCGCTGCAAGTTTTTTCTCTGATTCATTTCCCAACACAATTTCTACCATCTTGAGACAACAAGGTTTGATCAAAGATTCCCTGATTGTATGTGGTTTTTTCTGCTTCGCTATCTCCAGTGCTACGACATAGGAAGCTTCAGTAACCTTTTGGTTTGTTTCTTGGAATACCCCTGTTAAATCCAGTCTCATCCTTTTGACAGCATTCCCAAGACGTTCAAAATAGGTTTTGTCCTTGTCCTTGTATTGAGGATGAACATTCAACAAATGATTCCTCAACTGTGTCGGTTTCATAGCATCATTTGACAAACTTTTACTACAAATAACACACATGAGGTCGTTCTTCTCCGTTGATGACGATATTCGTGAATCCATAATTCAAATAAGACAGGTCATACTTTCGTTTCTTGACACTCATCATGGGCTTCAGATTCTATAAATATAAAACGATAAAGTCAAGATCAACACACATAAACACCCACAGACGTGTATACACACCCACATGCACATATATACGTGTGTACACACACACACAAAATTATATTGCATATCCTATTTACAGTACATCGCTGTCAACACCAGCATTTTACTGCTGTTGTGTTGCTGTCTGGGCAAGTTTTACGTTCAGTAGTTTGTCATTGATTTCTGAACGACCGGCTCCAATACCAAAACGCTAAAACCCCAGCATGATGTGGTCTGCTGTTAAATCGGTCACCGCTGGCAAGCCTTTAGGCCACGGACACGGTGGTGTATATATATATATATATATATATATATATATATATATATATATATATATATATATATATATATATATATATATATATATATATATATATATATATATGCCAGTCTCCCTGATGAAGTAGTTAAGGACGCTGTTCGTAATCCCATATACCCAGGTACGAAACACAGCTGCGGGAGATTCGCCAGCGGATTGCGTTGCATCAGTTTCTTATGGAAAAGTATGTGAGCCGGACGTTCAGAAAGCAATAGCAAACCACTGAACATAAAACTTGCCAAGACATCAACAGCAGCTGTAAAATGCTGGTGTTGACTGCAATGCCCTGTAAATAGGATATGCTATATATATATATATATATATATATATATATATATATATATATATATATATATATATATATATATATATATATATATATATATATATATATATATATCCACGAGTCAACTTACGTCTTAAAAAGACAATGTCTCCTTACCTCCGCAAGAATAATAATTTGAAAAGCTGAGACGTGTAGATTCGTAAACAATGGAGGGATCTCGGTAATCGGTTTCTGTTTTAATGCGATCTTGAAATAATCGGGAAATTTAACATGATGAGTACTCTAAACCTCATTAAAACGGAGAAGCAATAACAAAAAATACGTAAGTTACCGCAAATAAAATCTCTGGTAAAATACGGAACCTAAATTATAGAGGCTAGGTAGAAGGAAAAGAACCGTACATTATGGAGGGAAAACAATATCAAGTAATCGGTTCTTGTATTAATGCGATCTTGAAATAATTGGGGGATTTAACGTCACGAGTACGCTTAATATCCCGATCATTTTTCGTGTGGTCCTGAAGCCAATTTGACAATGTCTTCATTCCCCCCTGGAAACCCTCAAATTCCCCCCTGGGGGGGAATTCCCCACCGGTTGAGAACCACTGATCTAGAATAACTTCGTCTTCGCGTCCTAGATACACTTCTCTCTACAATTATCTTGTCCATATATTCTAGTCGTTTTCATTCCCAACGCATTTCACTGTTCTTAATATTGTCTCTCTCTCTCTCTCTCTCTCTCTCTCTCTCTCTCTCTCTCTCTCTCTCTCTCTCTCTCTCTCTCTCTCTCTCTCTCTCTCTCTCTCTCTCTCTCTCTCTCTCTCTCTCTCTCTTAATAACCACACATTTTCATTACTGAGTGTTGGTTGGATGCATCTGTATGTTTGATTGTTTCGTACACAATATGTTCAGTCGTCATCATCTTCTATTATTGCCGTCGAGCTTCGTGGGTAGGGTAAGTTAATGTTCCAATGCCCGATGGGTAGCACTGTATAGTGTCATTCCGTGTGACTGTAGAATGTCTTTGATTTCGTCAATCTATTTTCTTCCCCGTCACCCTCTTGCTCTCGTAGCAAATCTGCTTTGCTGTTGCGCCAGTGCTAGTAACTCATAGCTTTGCATTCTAACGAGATGGCCCAACCATTCGATCTTTTGCCATTCAATGTGTGTGGCACAGAGTGTTGATCGCATTGTTTGTCAGATAATATCGAGTTTTCAATGCTTATACACCCAAATGTCGCCAAAAGAAATATGTGTGCTTATTATTGCTGGACGCTTTCGTTGTCTTTTCTTATTCATAAAGATTGTTATCGCCTTAGTTTTTGCAGATAACTGTTTGTTCTTTGGGTATAATATGTTCTGCATTTGCAATTCTCGGTAAAACCAAACATTCGCATACATGATAATTAAATAAAATTCTATGCAAATAACAAATGATAGCCATACTCATAAATAAACAGTTCCACATATATGTGTATTCTTCTTCTTCTTCTTCAGCATTCCGAGCCATTGAGGTTCTTTGCTGCAAATACAATCTGTCTCCATTCGTCTCTCTGATGGACCTTCTCTTGCCAGTCGTTGATTCCAAGTGCTTGTAGGTCTGTATGTATATTATCTCTCCACCGCCTTCTTGGTCTACCTCGGGGTCTACGGTCATTTATTTCCTGAGTGTAAGCGAGTTTTGTTTCCCTATTATCTTCCATTCTTTCTATATGCCCCAGCCATTGTAGTCTATTAGCCTTCATGATACCAGTGATTAGCGGGGACTTAAACAAATCATAAATGTCTTTGTTACTTCTTCTTTTCCACCCTCCACTTTGTGTATCCCTAATGGGTCCAAAGATGCGTCTTAAAATTTTGTTCTCAAAGGTTTGTAACAAGGCTTCGTCTCCTTTCGTTGTACTCCAGGTTTCAGAGCCATACAGCACAACTGGTCTGATCAGTGTTTTGTATATTGTGATTTTGGTGTTACGAGATAGCGCCTTTGATTTTAGTAGATGTTGTAGTGCATAGTATATCTTATTTCCAGAGTTGATTCTAGTTTGTATTTCTTCCCTTATGATGTTGGAGCAGTTGAAGATTGTACCCAGGTATTTGTATGTTTCCGTTCTTTTAATGGTCATATTATCTATTTGTATGTGGCCAGAGTTTTTAGCCATTCCGTCTCTTGAAATTACCATATATTCTGTCTTATCTTGGTTGATAACCAGCCCCATCTGTTGGGCTTTTTCCTTTAAGTGAGTCAATATTTCTAATGTCTTTTGTTCACTTTGCCCTATAATATCTATATCATCTGCATAACCAAGCAGCTTGGATGTTCCTCCAATATCACATTCCTCCTTTACCTTCCTTACAACTTTCTCTAGAGCCAGATTGAAGAGTAGCGGCGATATATATATGTGTATGTGTATAATAATTTTTTGTTCTTTCTTACATTTTATTTTTGCTTAAACAAAGATAAAATTCTAAAACTGAAACTGAAAGTATTACTGAATGAGATCAAGATCGGACAATGACCATGGTTCAGCAATGGCTAAATACACAGCTCCGTGTTAAAGTATGTGATGGACAGACTCGTGAATGGGCAAGCGTGCAAGTGAAAGAAAACGGGACATTCATGTAGACAACATCAAGTGATGCATGTAGACAACATCAAGAGTTGCATGTAGACAACATCAAGAGTTGCATGTAGACAACATCAAGAGTTGCATGTAGACAACATCAAGTGTTGCATGTAGACAACATCAAAAGTTGCATGTAGACAACATCAAGTGTTGCATGTAGACAACATCAAGTGTTGCATGTAGACAACATCAAGTGTTGCATGTAGACAACATCAAGAGTTGCATGTAGACAATATCAAGAGTTGCATGCAGACAACATCAAGAGTTACATGTAGACAACACCAAGAGTTGCATGTAGACAACGTCAAGAGTTGCATGTAGACACCATCAAGAGTTGCATGTAGACAACATGAAGTGATGCATGTAGACAACGTCAAGTGATGCATGTAGACAACATCAAGAGTTGCATGTAGACAACATGAAGTGATGCATGTAGACAACGTCAAGTGATGCATGTAGACAACATCAAGAGTTGCATGTAGACAACATGAAGTGATGCATGTAGACAACGTCAAGTGATGCATGTAGACAACATCAAGAGTTGCATGTAGACAACATGAAGTCATGCATGTAGACAACATCAAGTGATGCATGTAGACAACGTCAAGTGATGCATGTAGACAACATCAAGAGTTGCATGTAAACAACATCAAGAGTTGCATGTAGACAACATCAAGAGTTGCATGTAGACAACGTGAGGAGATGCATGTAGACAACATCAAGAGTTGCATAGAGACAACATCAAGAGTTGCATGTAGACATCATCTAGAGTTGCATGTAGACAACATCAAGAGTTGCATGTAGACATCATCAAGAGTTGCATGTAGACAACACCAAGTGTTGCATGTAGACAACATCAAGTGTTGCATGTAGACAACATCAAGAGTTGCATGTAGACAACATCAAGAGTTGCATGTAGACAACATCAAGTGTTGCATGTAGACAACATCAAGAGTTGCATGTAGACAACATCAAGAGTTGCATGTAGACAACATCAAGAGTTGCATGTAGACAACATCAAGAGTTGCATGTAGACACCATCAAGAGTTGCATGTAGACACCATCAAGAGTTGCATGTAGACAACATCAAGAGTTGCATGTAGACAACATCAAGAGTTGCATGTAGACAACATCAAGAGTTGCATGTAGACAACATCAAGAGATGCATGTAGACAACGTGAGGAGATGCATGTAGACAACGTGAGGAGATGCATGTAGACAACGTGAGGAGATGCATGTAGAAAACGTCATGAGATGCATGTAGACAACGTCAAGAGATGCATGTAGACAACATCAAAAGTTGCATGTAGACAAAGTGAGGAGATACATGTAGACAACATCAAGAGTTGCATGTAGACAACGTCAAGAGATGCATGTAGACACCATCAAGAGTTGCATGTAGACAACGTCAATAGATGCATGTAGACAATATCAAGAGTTGCATGTAGACAGCGTCAAGTGTTGCATGTAGACAACATTTAGAGTTGCATGTAGACAATGTCAAGAGATGCATGTAGACAACGTCAAGAGTAGCATGTAGACAAAGTCAAGAATTGCATGTAGACAACGTGAGCAGATGCATGTAGACATCATCAAGAGTTGCATGTAGACAATGTCAAGAGATGCATGTAGACAACGTCAAGAATTGCATGTAGACAACATGAGGAGATGCATGTAGATAACGTGAGGAGATGCATGTAGATAACGTGACGAGATGCATGTAAATAACGTGAGGAGATGTATGTAGATAACGTGAGGAGATGCACGTAGATAACGTGAGGAGATGAATGTAGATAACCTGAGCAGATGCATGTAGATAACGTGAGGAGATGCATGTAGATAACGTGAGGAGATGCATGTAGATAACGTGAGGGGATGCATGTAGATAACGTGAGGAGATGCATGTAGACAACATCATGAAATGCATGTAGACAACGTGAGGAGATGCATGTAGACAACACCAAGAGATGCATGTAGACAACGTGAGGAGATGCATGTAGATAACGTCATGAGATGTATGTGGACAACGTGAGGAGGTGCATGGAGACAACGTGAGGAGGTGCATGTAGACAACGTGAGGAGATGCATGTAGATAACGTGAGGAGATGCATGTAGATAACGTGAGGAGATACATGTAGATAACGTGAGGAGATGCATGTAGATATCGTGAGGAGATGCATGTAGATAACGTGAGGAGATGCATGTAGACAACGTGAGGAGATGCATGTAGACAACGTGAGGAGATGCATGTAGATAACGTAACGAATTGCAAGTAGACAACGTGAGGAGATGCATGTAGATATCGTCAAGAATTGCCTGTAGACAACGTGAGGTGATGCATGTAGATAACGTCATGAGATGTATGTAGAAAACGTGAGGTGATGCATGTAGATAACGTCATGTGATGTATGTAGACAACGTGAGGAGATGCATGTAGACAACGTCATGAGATGTATGTAGACAACGTGAGGAGATGCATGTAGACAACGTCATGAGATGTATGTAGACAACGTGAGGAGATCCATGTAGACAACATCATGAGATGTATGTAGACAACGGGAGGAGATGCATGTAGACAACGTCATGAGATGTATGTAGACAACGGGAGGAGATGCATGTAGACAACGTGAGGAGATGCATGTAGATAGCGTGAGGTGATGCATGTAGATAACGTGAGGAGATGCCTGTAGATAACGTGAGGAGATGCATGTAGATAACATGAGGAGATGCATGTAGATAACGTGAGGAGATGCATGTAGATAACGTGAGGAGATGGATGTAGATAACGTGAGGAGATGCATTTAGATAAAGTGAGGAGATACATGTAGACAACATCAAGAGTTGCATGTAGACAACGTCAAGAGATGCATGTAGACACCATCAAGAGTTGCATGTAGACAACGTCAAGAGATGCATGTAGACAATATCAAGAGTTGCATGTAGACAGCGTCAAGTGTTGCATGTAGACAACATCAAGAGTTGCATGTAGACAATGTCAAGAGATGCATGTAGACAACATCAAGAGTAGCATGTAGACAAAGTCAAGAATTGCATGTAGACAACGTGAGCAGATGCATGCAGACAACATCAAGAGTTGCATGTAGACAATGTCAAGAGATGCATGTAGACAACGTCAAGAATTGCATGTAGACAACATGAGGAGATGCATGTAGATAACGTGAGGAGATGCATGTAGATAACGTGACGAGATGCATGTAAATAACGTGAGGAGATGTATGTAGATAACGTGAGGAGATGCACGTAGATAACGTGAGGAGATGAATGTAGATAACCTGAGCAGATGCATGTAGATAACGTGAGGAGACGCATGTAAATAACGTGAGGAGATGCAAGTAGATAACGTGAGGGGATGCATGTAGATAACGTGAGGAGATGCATGTAGACAACATCATGAAATGCATGTAGACAACGTGAGGAGATGCATGTATACAACATCAAGAGTTGCATGCAGACAACGTCAAGAGTTGCATGTAGACAACGTTAGGAGATGCATGTAGACAACACCAAGAGATGCATGTAGACAACGTGAGGAGATGCATGTAGATAACGTCATGAGATGTATGTGGACAACGTGAGGAGGTGCATGGAGACAACGTGAGGAGGTGCATGTAGACAACGTGAGGAGATGCATGTAGATAACGTGAGGAGATGCATGTAGATAACGTGAGGAGATACATGTAGATAACGTGAGGAGATGCATGTAGATAACGTGAGGAGATGCATGTAGATAACGTGAGGAGATGCATGTAGACAACGCGAGGAGATGCATGTAGACAACGTGAGGAGATGCATGTAGATAACGTGAGGAGATGCATGTAGATAACGTAACGAATTGCAAGTAGACAACGTGAGGAGATGCATGTAGATATCGTCAAGAATTGCCTGTAGACAACGTGAGGTGATGCATGTAGATAACGTCATGAGATGTATGTAGAAAACGTGAGGTGATGCATGTAGATAACGTCATGTGATGTATGTAGACAACGTGAGGAGATGCATGTAGACAACGTCATGAGATGTATGTAGACAACGTGAGGAGATGCATGTAGACAACGTCATGAGATGTATGTAGACAACGTGAGGAGATCCATGTAGACAACATCATGAGATGTATGTAGACAACGGGAGGAGATGCATGTAGACAACGTCATGAGATGTATGTAGACAACGTGAGGAGATGCATGTAGACAACGTGAGGAGATGCATGTAGATAGCGTGAGGTGATGCATGTAGATAACGTGAGGAGATGCCTGTAGATAACGTGAGGAGATGCATGTAGATAACATGAGGAGATGCATGTAGATAACGTGAGGAGATGCATGTAGATAACGTGAGGAGATGGATGTAGATAACGTGAGGAGATGCATTTAGATAAAGTGAGGAGATACATGTAGACAACATCAAGAGTTGCATGTAGACAACGTCAAGAGATGCATGTAGACACCATCAAGAGTTGCATGTAGACAACGTCAAGAGATGCATGTAGACAATATCAAGAGTTGCATGTAGACAGCGTCAAGTGTTGCATGTAGACAACATCAAGAGTTGCATGTAGACAATGTCAAGAGATGCATGTAGACAACATCAAGAGTAGCATGTAGACAAAGTCAAGAATTGCATGTAGACAACGTGAGCAGATGCATGCAGACAACATCAAGAGTTGCATGTAGACAATGTCAAGAGATGCATGTAGACAACGTCAAGAATTGCATGTAGACAACATGAGGAGATGCATGTAGATAACGTGAGGAGATGCATGTAGATAACGTGACGAGATGCATGTAAATAACGTGAGGAGATGTATGTAGATAACGTGAGGAGATGCACGTAGATAACGTGAGGAGATGAATGTAGATAACCTGAGCAGATGCATGTAGATAACGTGAGGAGACGCATGTAGATAACGTGAGGAGATGCAAGTAGATAACGTGAGGGGATGCATGTAGATAACGTGAGGAGATGCATGTAGACAACATCATGAAATGCATGTAGACAACGTGAGGAGATGCATGTATACAACATCAAGAGTTGCATGCAGACAACGTCAAGAGTTGCATGTAGACAACGTTAGGAGATGCATGTAGACAACACCAAGAGATGCATGTAGACAACGTGAGGAGATGCATGTAGATAACGTCATGAGATGTATGTGGACAACGTGAGGAGGTGCATGGAGACAACGTGAGGAGGTGCATGTAGACAACGTGAGGAGATGCATGTAGATAACGTGAGGAGATGCATGTAGATAACGTGAGGAGATACATGTAGATAACGTGAGGAGATGCATGTAGATAACGTGAGGAGATGCATGTAGATAACGTGAGGAGATGCATGTAGACAACGCGAGGAGATGCATGTAGACAACGTGAGGAGATGCATGTAGATAACGTAACGAATTGCATGTAGACAACGTGAGGAGATGCATGTAGATATCGTCAAGAATTGCCTGTAGACAACGTGAGGTGATGCATGTAGATAACGTCATGAGATGTATGTAGACAACGTGAGGTGATGCATGTAGATAACGTCATGTGATGTATGTAGACAACGTGAGGAGATGCATGTAGACAACGTCATGAGATGTATGTAGACAACGTGAGGAGATGCATGTAGACAACGTCATGAGATGTATGTAGACAACGTGAGGAGATCCATGTAGACAACATCATGAGATGTATGTAGACAACGGGAGGAGATGCATGTAGACAACGTCATGAGATGTATGTAGACAACGTGAGGAGATGCATGTAGACAACGTGAGGAGATGCATGTAGATAGCGTGAGGTGATGCATGTAGATAACGTGAGGAGATGCCTGTAGATAACGTGAGGAGATGCATTAGATAACGTGAGGAGATGGATGTAGATAACGTGAGGAGATGGATGTAGATAACGTGAGGAGATGCATGTAGACAACGTGAGGAGATGCATGTAGACAGCGTGAGGAGTTGCATGTAGATAACGTAACGAATTGCATGTAGACAACGTGAGGAGATGCATGTAGATAACGTCAAGAATTGCATGTAGACAACGTGAGGTGATGCATGTAGATAACGTCATGAGATGTATGTAGACAACGTGAGGTGAAGCATGTAGATAACGTCATGAGATGTATGTAGACAACGTCAGGTGATGCATGCAGATAACGTCATGAGATGTATGTAGACAACTTGAGGAGATGCATGTAGACAACGTCATGAGATGTATGTAGACAACGTGAGGAGATGCATGTAGACAACGTGAGGAGGTGCATGTAGATAACGTAAGGTGATGCATGTAGATAACGTGTGGAGATGCCTGTAGATAACGTGAGAGATGCATGTAGATAACGTGAGGTGATGCATGTAGATAACGTGAGGAGATGCATGTCGATAACGTGAGGAGATGCATGTAGACAACGTTATGAGATGTATGTAGACAACATGAGGAGATGCCTTTAGACAACGTCATGAGATGTATGTAGACAACGTGAGGAGATGCATGTAGACAACGTCATGAGATGTATGTAGACAACGTGAGGAGATGCATGTAGACAACGTCATGAGATGCCTGTAGATAACGTGAGGAGATGCCTGTAGATAACGTGAGGAGATGCCTGTAGATAACGTGAGGAGATGCATGTAGATAACGTGAGGATATGCATGTAGATAACGTGAGGAGATGCAAGCAGATAACGTGAGGAGATGAATGTAGATAACGTGAGGAGATGCATGTAGACAACGTCATGAGATATATGTAGACAACGTGAGGAGATGCCTGTAGATAACTTCATGAGATGTATGTAGACAACGTGAGGAGATACATGTAGACAATGTGAGGAGATGCATGTAGATAACGTGAGGAGATGCATGTAGATAACGTGAGGAGATGCATGTAGATAACGTGAGTAGATGCATGTAGATAATTTGAGGATATGCATGTAGATAACGTGAGGAGATGCATGTAGACAACGTCATGAGATGTATGTAGACAACGTGAGTAGATGCACGTAGACAACGTCATGAGATGCATGTAGACAACGTGAGGAGATGCATGTAGACAACGTCAAGAATTGCATTTAGACAACGTGATGAGATGCATGTAGACAACGTGAGGAGATGCATGTAAACAACGTGAGGAGATGCATGTAGACAACGTGAGGAGATGCATGTAGACAACGTGAGGAGATGCATGTAGACAACGTGAAGAGATGCATGTAGACAACGTGAGGAGATGCATGTAGACAACGTGAGGAGATGCATGTAGACAACGTGAGGAGATGCCTTTAGATAACGTGAGGAGATGCATGCAGGCAACGTGAGGAGATGCATGTAGACAACGTGAGGAGATGCATGTAGACAACGTGAGGAGATGCCTGTAGACAACGTGAGGAGATGCATGTAGATAATGTTATGAGATGTATGTAGACAACGTGAGAAGATGCATGTAGATAACGTCATGAGATGCATGTAGACAACGTGAGGAGATGCATGTAGACAACGTGTGGAGATGCATGTAGACAACGTGAGGAGTTGCCTGTAGACAACGTGAGGAGATGCATGTAGATAACGTTATGAGATGTATGTAGACAACGTGAGGAGATGCATGTAGACAACGTGAGGAGATGCCTGTAGACAACGTGAGGAGATGCATTTAGACAACGTGAGGAGATGCATGTAGATAACGTCATGAGATGCATGTAGACAACGTGAAGAGATGCATGTAGACAACGTGAGGAGATGCATTTAGACAACGTGAGGAGATGCATGTAGATAACGTCATGAGATGTATGTAGACAACGTGAGGAGATGCATGTAGACAACGTGAGGAGATGCCTGTAGACAACGTGAGGAGATTCATTTAGACAACGTGAGGAGATGCATGTAGATAACGTCATGAGATGCATGTAGGCAACGTGAGGAGATGCATGTACACAACGTCAAGAGGCGCATGTAGACAACGGAATGAGATACATGTACACAACGTAAAGAGGTGCATGTAGGCAAAGTCAAGAGATGCGCGTACACAAAGTCAAGAGATGAATGTACAAAACGTCAACAGATGAATGTAGACAACGTCAAGAGATTTATGTTGACAACGTAAAGAGGTACATTCAGACGACGTCAAGTGATGCATATAGACAACGTCCAAAGATGCATTTAGACAATGTTAAGAGATGCATGTAGACAAAGTCAAGAGGAGCATATAAACAGAGTAAAGAGATGCATGCAGACAACATAAAGAGATGCATGTATACAACGTCAGGTCGTGCATGTATACAACGTCAGGTCGTGCATGTAGACAAAGTCAAAAGATGCATTTAGACAACGTCAAGACAAACATATTTGTTTTGTTTATACATAAATATAAATAAATATACAAATGTGTGTGTGTGTATCTTGTGTGTCTCTGTGTGTCTGTGTGTGTATGTGTGTGCCTGTCTGTGTCTGTCTGTCTTTTTGTCTGTCTATCTGTCTGTCTATCTGTCTGTTTGTTTGTTTGTTTATTTGTTTGTTTATTTGTTTGTTTGTTTGTTTATTTGTTTGTTTGTTTGTTTATTTGTTTGTTTGTTTGTTTGTTTATTTGTTTCTTTTGCCTCTTTGATTCATAACTACATGATGATTACATGTAATGATATATCTAACTGAGTAGCTAACTGTTTCGTTCTTTGTTTCTGTTATTTTTCAGACTGTGTGTAACATCTCATAAATCAGGTTTCAGTGGTTTCAGTTGCAAAGCATCGGCGCTACCTCATCCAACCAGCAGTGTTCATTTACCTGAGACAGATAATCCTGACTGTTGTTCTTCGGTTGCAGAAAGGGTTTAAGAGATGTGCAGAGCTTGGTAAAAATAACTGTAGGCATAATCAATAGCTAGCGCCAACGCTAGAAGTGTTTTAGTATCCGTTCCTGAAAGCAGCTAACAATGAGGATGTATAGTGGCAACTAGGCAAAGAAATATTTGCAGCAACGGAGATTAATCAATTGAGCGAGTTGTGATGGTTTCCTCGAAGCTTGCTTGCAGACAAGAAAAAAGTACACCCAGTCTGTTGTTGTCCTTTTTTAAATCATGTTTCTCTTTAGTTAAAAATAGATATTAAACATAAAAGAGAGGTTAGCATGGCCAAATGGATAAAAATGAGTGTTCTTAAACATCCGGTGTGCTGATACCGAGGTAAGGTGTTCATCCTCTAGACCGAACTGTTGGACTAAAATGTTGACTTCTCGTGCTTGACTTAGGGACATAAATTATAAGTACCTCTGAAGTCGGAGTAAGTTCGTCTGGTGGCGAGAGACACTGGTAAAAGGGAAGGCGATTCCAAACGTAAAATTCAGTCTAATGCTTTTAGAAGTAGTGTGTATAGACTACGCTTGAGTTCAACGTGAGCGAGCTACCCCCCCCCCCCCGCCCCCCCCCCCCGCCCCCCCCCCCCCCCCCAAAAAAATACATAAACACAGAAAGAAGAAAGAATGTGTTGCACGAGTTATTGCCTGGCATATTTCGCTGCTTCTCGTCATGTACATACTGCAGAGTTATATATCACATGAATTGAATAAATGAATAATACTTGACTTGATGGTTCCGTCGCCCTGCTACTGAGTGAGGGCGTGGCGCGACACTGTGAGCTGTGAGTTTAGTGTGAAATGCTTTTGAATCTGCCCGGGGTTTTTTTGGAACGTGACTGCATGTTCAGAGCGATGGCAGCTGGCTATGTCCCAGAGTTGACCAGTTTTTGCCTTATGCAGAAATGCGTGGCTGCTGGGCTTCTGGTTGACTGCCACTACCATCGACGATGAACTGTATTTTCGTGGACTGTGTGGGTGAACATCTAGGAAACATCCAGATGGGAAAATGACTGCCGATTCCATCAGAGATGAACTGGATGTTTCGTGGGGGACTATTGTGGTGACATTCTGGCGGCGGCATTATGCACTGTGTATCTGTGCGGGCTGTTGTTTGTCGAGACTCCTGTCTTTTCCACTTTTCACATTGTAATTCAGAGGCTAAGAAAAAGACGCGTGTACCGCATTGTTGTTGAATAAGTCAGTCTAATATATGTCTTACTTTGATATGTACTCTATATGTACTTCTGTTTAGTTTATCAGAGGTCTTAATCATTTTGTCGTTTGACAGATCACTGTCAACATATTTATTTAAATAGAACATTTCTCACATTACCCAGCATGTTAATTATTATTTTAATTAATTTGTCACAATATACGTCTGTGTTGTTAATTATTATATTAATTTATTGTTTTCAATTTTCGTCTGTGTTGTTAATTATTATACTAATTTATTTGTCTATATATCCGTCTGTGTTGTTAATTATTATATTAAATTATTTATCTCAATTTTAGTCTGTGTTGTTTATTATTATACTGATTTATTTTCCTCATTATTTTTCTGCCTCTCATGTGTTGTTTATATTAATCTCTGCTTACTCTTGCTGGCTCCGTGGCGAAGACGTTACGGATGTAGCTGCGGCAGATTTGGCAGCAGACCGCCTTTCGTTGAGACTTAATCAAATGGTATATGTGCCGGTCGTTCAGAAAGCAATGGCAAACTACTGAACGTAAACTTGCCAAGAGATCACAAACAGCCAAAGATGTTCGGGTTGACTGCGACGTCCTGTAAAGGATATGCAACTAACTTTATTTTAAAACTACTTAATTTACTCTCATGTAGTGGTTCTTCGTTGCTCTCAACATTACGATGTTGTATCGTGCTGTCCTGCCTTCCCATGATTTTAACTTTTATTAATTACATTATACGTCTGTCCCATCATTTGCACTGCCCCATCATTTAAACTTTATCACCATTGGACTGTCCCATCATTTGGACTGCCTCATCATTTAAACTTTATCACCATTGGACTGTCCCATCATTTGGACTGCCCCATCATTTACACTTTATCACCATTGGACTGTCCCATCATTTGGACTGCCCCATCATTTAAACTTTATCACCATTGGACTGTCCCATCATTTGGACTGTCTCATCATTTGAATGTTTCTATCATTTTGACTGTCCCATTATTTGGACTGTTTTATCATTTGGAATGTCCCACCACTGGACTGTCACACCACTGGACAGTCCCATCATTTGGACTATCCCATTCATTTGGACTGTTCCATCATTTGGACTGTCCCATCATTTGGACTATCCCATCATTTGGAATGTTCCATTATTTGGACTATCCCATCATTTGGACTGTTCCATCATTTGGATTGTCCCATCATTTGGACCGTCCCATCATTTGGATTGTCCCATCATTTGTACTGTCCCATCATTTAGATTGTCCCATCATTTGGAGTGTCCCATTATTTGGACTGTCCCATCATCTGGACTGTCCCATCATTTGGACTGTCCCATCATTTGGACTGTCCCATCATTTGGATTGTCCCATCATTTGGACCGTCCCATCATTTGAGTAAGACCATATTAAATTATTACAGTATCAGTCCTTACATGTCTCAACATTTGTACATCATAAAATTTAAAGGTATTAAAATTCACGTGTCGTAAGATCATTAAGTCAACTTTTTAGCCCCAAACAAATATCAAGAAACTTTATTGGAATATCATGGTTCGGCTAACAATTGTGACTATTCGAGTTTCATGAAGATTAAACATGGCACATGATGAATGGATGGATGGATGGATGGATGGATGGATGGATGGATGGATGGATGGATGGATGGATGGATGGATGGATGGATGGATGGATGGATGGAAAATTAAACTCTAAAGCGACGCGAGTTTTCAAGCCCTTACACTTTCTCTGATGACTGTGTTGACTTCTCGCTCTTGACTTGGAAACTTAAATAACCAGTACCTCAAAAGTCGGAAATGGTTTGCTCGGTGGCCAGGATCACTGGTAGGCAACAGGGAAAGCTAACCATCATCATCATGAAGAGCCCTGCCATCTGGCGTAGACGTTCATGGCTCTCCACAGATCTCGGTCTTTGGTGTTCTGAAACAACTCTGCTGATGATACGCCTCCTGTGACATACTTAAAAAGTAAGTGCAGATCAGCAGCAATGCGTGCTTTGTTTTCATTTACCTGCCATCCTACAGAACTGTGTGACTTACTTATTGACTCGCCCGTGTAACTTTTTTCTACCCAGCTATGCACCGCTTTACGGGAAATCGCTAGGGGCTAAGTCCACTGAAAACTCATCTTGTCGGGAGACATTTCGCTAGTGACCCCAAAGTTGAATGTGAAATGAAAACGGGTTTAGAAAACAGAGCACGCAGTTCTATGCAGCTGGTTTGGGAGGACTGATAAAACGATGGGATAAGTGCATCAATGTTGGTAGAAATTATGTTGAGAAATAAAGGGACAATGTATGTATAAAAATAAACTGGTTTCAAGTTGTTATCATATTTAGTTATTTTTCTACAGCCATTTGTGACTTACTTATTAACTTAGCCTCGTATATAGAATTTCAGCACTCGCTTTCTTACATTCAGTGATAGTGACTTATTGCATAAGGTATTCTTCATTTTCTTAAATGCGGCTTTTGATTGCCCTATTCTGCTCTTAATCGTTGTTGTACATCTTCCATCTGCTGTTATAAATGTCCCAAGGTATTTAAAATTACCTACTTGGTTAAGAATTTTCCTTCTATGTCTGTGTCACATTTTGGTTTCACCATTTTCTTTGATGTCACCATTGTTACTGTTTTCTTGATATTCAAGGAGAGTCCTTTCTTTGCACTCTCTGTTACCACAATGTCCAACAATTGTTGTAGGTCTGTTGCACTATCCGCCACCAATACAGTGACATCTACATAGCGTATATTGTTTATATTATAACCTCCGATTAGTATTCCTGACATCTCGTTGATCTCTCTCGTTATTTTTTCAGTTAACGAACTGATGAAACGACAGCTGTGGTCCTACCACTGGGGTTCTTCTCCCTATATAGCTAACCCTCACGTAAAAATCAGTCTAATAAGCTCACTACTAATAATAGCACTTGTGTGGAATATCCTGGGGTTTAGAGCGAGGGAACGGGAAAAGATTCGAAACACTATAACCACATATAACAACACCAACAATAACAAGCCGGTCTCCCTGGCGCAGATGTTACTGAAGTTGTTCGTAATCCCATATACTCTCGTACAAAACACAGCTGCGCGAGATTAAGCAGTGGATTGCATCGTGTTGGTTACTTACGGAGAGTATGTGAGCTGGTCTTTCAGAAAGCAATGGCAAGCTCATTCATTCATTCATTCATTCATTCATTCATTCATTCATTCATTCATTCATTCATTCCGTAGCATATCCCTTGCAGAACTTCGCTCCCCTAACAACCGCCCGAATAAACTTCTCGGTCCTAAGCCAAATGTCCCGCGTCCGATACAACCATCTAGAGATCATCTACTACATCCTGCACCCATCTCCTCTTTGGCCTTCCTCTTCTTCTCTTCACTGGCATATATTCCCTCCATAATTGTTCTCTCCAAACTTTCATGACGTTTCAAGCAGCCAAACTGTTTCAATTTTTTTGTTTTTTGTTTTATCGACTTTAGTAACCAACCTTCTTCAATATTCAGTTTTTGTCGTATAGATGCATTTGTTCTTTTCTGTCTCCAAGATATTCTTAGAACCCGTCTATAACATTTATATTCAAAGGCATCTATGCTCTGTCCAGCTTGTTTAGTCAGTGTCATCGTATGCCACGCCGATAAGCGCATTCATTTATAGTTGGCCATTTCCCACGACCACCTCAGTTATGAATCAGGCGTGTTCTTGTACAGATTACGTCATGCAGACATGCAATCCGGGTATTTACTTCTTTGTCTACTCTTTGCTCTTTTTCGTTTACATTTGCAGTTACCACTAATTGTCCAAGTTATTTTCCGTATATCTTAAATAATGTCGAGAACTGGTGTCTGTCTACTCAAAAGCCACATTTCTGTTTCTTCTATGTTCTTCCTAATTTGTTCATTTACATTCCAAGATTCACTGCCATACAGCAAAACGGGTTCAGTATATAGAATTTCGGCACTCTCTTTCTTACATTCATTGATAGTGACCTATTTCATAAGATATTCTTCATTTTCTGATTTGCGGCTTTTTCCTGCCCTATTCTGCTCTTAATCCCTGTTGTACATCTTCCATCTGATGTTATAAATACCCCTAGGTATTTAAAATTATCCACTTGGTTAAGACTTTTCCCTTCTATTTCTATGTCACATTTATGTGTCACCATTTTCTTTGATATCACCATTGTTATTGTTTTCTTGAATTTAATTCATCTCTCATCTCATCTCATCATGTTCCTCTTGTACCTTGCGGGGTCGAGGTGAAGTTGCTTCTAAGTCTTTCCTAATTTGTTCATTTACATTCCAAGAGGTGAAGCGTTGGTTACTTACAGAATATTGTGCGTTTTAAGCCTGAAATACAATGCAGTGGCGTTCAGATAGATTGAGTCATGTAAAGGAGAAAAACTAAGAATTTAATTCAATTTCCTTGTATTGCCCGTTTAGCCAACTTTCTTTTGCCTTCACACACTTATCTCTTATTGCTTTATTTGTCTTAGCATATTCTTGTTTGTCATTTTTATTCTGTTTTCTTTTGGCCATCAGCATTAAGATTCCTTCATTCATCCATTTTTTCTTAGCTTTTCGGCTTCTCTCCGGTAATATTTCTTTGCTAGTTTGATGAATGGAATCCCTTAACATTTCCCATTGTTCACTTATACGCTGTATTTTAGCCATTGCATTGTACCTATTTGTCACAGTCAATCTGTATTGCTCTTGAATTTCTTTATATAATTTCAGAACATCTTTATTAAGTCTTAAGTTCTTAACAATGTTTCCCCTCTCTTAAATCTTGCTTTTATTTATCCACATAGTGGTACATGATCACTATTACAGTCAGCACCACGAATTGTCTTTACATTAATTAACGCATTTCTAAATCTCTTACAAGAGTATAGGCTGTATATTATAAATATAAATTCTACATAAATAAATTCACGTGTATTGTTTGGGGCCGATAGAAGTACAAGAAAGGAGTTGAGACTAGAAGACGCACTGGAAAACACACACACATTGAAAGCTAAAGTTGCCCCATCGGAATTCGAACTTGCCACCTCCAAATGACAACTCCTCGCTGTAGGAACAAGTGTACTTCGAGGTATGGCGAACTAGACACGCCTTTCTATGTAGCACGTAAACAATCTTGTTTTCTCATTTCAGTCGACAGTGTATTATTGGTAGGTAGTTTTCCATCTGGAAAATGTCTCCTTCTGCCGTGTCGACTCTTGTTCTAATCTATACAAGGCACCTTTCGTCAGATAGTGTGACTGTTCTAAGACGGATGTACACTGTCATAATGTGACCTCATCATCATGTACCTTGCCGATAAGCTTGGCGGTAGCTCTGTCTTTTTATCTTGTGCCTTGTGCTCAAGCCATACAGATATTTACCTCTATATCTTTCCTTTGTTCTCACCCCCACCCCACCCCTTTTCAGTCTTGCCAGCTGTATTATTTGTGCTAACACTGCTTTATTTCTTATTGCTTTTTATTAATTAGATGTATGACAGTCGGAGAAACTGCAACCATTATTACCTGTATTTGGTTTAATAATGAAAAAACTGGAATTGCGGTTACATCGCTGTATGTCAAGGCATTGGTCTGCGCTCAATCCACACCAGAAGCAATAATATATATATATATATATATATATATATATATATATATATATATATATATATATATATATATATATATATATATATATATATATATATATATATATATTTAACCGGCTGGTACAGTTCTTGGGTCGACTCATATTCACAAAATCTGGTAGCAGAAAATTATCAGAATTGTCTGGGAACTGTCTGCGAACTGTCTGTGAACTGTCTGGGAACTGTCTGCGAACTTTATAGGAACCGTCTGGGAACTGTCTGGGAACTGTCTGCTAACTGTCTGGGAAGGAGAGCCGTGAGGCTGGGAACTGGCTAGCCCATTACATATGTCGCGGCTAGAGTATCATCTTCATCATGAAGTGCCATGCCGATAGGCGTCGGTCGTCATGTTTCGCCATCGCACATGATCACCAGAGTCGTGGATCAGTTCTGTGTTTTTGTCTCAACCATGCCATGTGGCCCAACTATTCAGATGTTTACTTCTCCGCCTGCACCTTGTTCTTTTCCCCTCAATCTTGCCAATTATCACCAAGTTCTCCAGTGTATTCTTCTCAGAACGTGCCCAAATACATCTTCACTGTCTAAGTCTAATTTATGTAATCAGTTTACGGATTTTATTTGTTTCTTGTAGGACTTGCTCATTTGTTGTTCTGTCTGTCCATTTAAATTTTTTTCATTTTCCTCAGAAACCACATTTCCACGGCCATTAGATGTTTCTCAGCTCGTCTGCTCATTGTCTATGCTTCACATCCATACAAAAGTAGAAGTTATATGTAGAACTTCAACACACCCGGGAAGGTTAACCCGGTCAACAAATGCCCGCAGAAGTCGGATGTGTCGGCCTAACGGCGCAAGAACACAGCTCTGCTGTAAACAGGCACAACGCAATGACGTCCGAAAAAAACTCCGGATGAACGCAGAAGAAGAAGAACTTCAACACTAGAATATGCCATATACTAACACTCTACACTCCAACGGCAGTATGAGCTTTAAGACTAATTACTTAACGTGACATTTATCAGCCCTTGTTACCGGAAAATATCTTTATTTTTTTTTCTATAATTCGTGTTCTCGATATTCACTGCGGCATAGTTTTTCATCTCATAAGCAGGTAAAAGGAAACAGAGAGAATTCTGAATTACATCATCATTATTTTTAAATTATTATTTAAAGTGCACACGATAGATTCTTGAAAACAGGCAATTTGCTTGTCGTTTCTGACATTTCTTCGGAAGAAAACTTTAATTCACATGAACATTTTTCCCCGCGTTTCCATCCTGTTTCAGGATATTGCGGTCAACATCAGCATCTTTCAGCTGTACGTTGATTCCTAGGCTAGATTACGCTCACCAGCACGCCACGACTTTCTGAGCGACCGGCTCCATACTCTCATAACTCACTGGCGCGACTCGAACCGCTTCCAATTCTCGTGCGCTCACGTCAACCACGAGAGTATTCGGGGTTACGGAGAAAGCTGCTAACCCCTCGACCAGGGATCATGTTGATAAATATTTCTTGGTTGGCTGGTGAATCATCTGGAATATTCTGCGTTTTAAGCTTTAAAACCAATACATTGGCGTGCAGATAGATTGGGTCTGTAAAGGGTTGCATCTATCGCAATGAGGTTGCCACAGAGATATTTCTTCCCAGCTGCTAATTTACCACCAACTCCGCGGGAACTGTATCCCAAAACGTTTTAACCCTTTCCAATCTGAGAAATTAACGGGATATGCAAGAGCGGTACTCTAGCTTCACATCTCCGGAGATGGATACTACGATCAACACAATAACTTCCCACATCCGGAGATGGATACTGAGATCAGTACAGTAACTAGAAAATGTATTGGGCTGTAAAAGCAGCCAGTGAAGATACAGACCACATTACCAACCGACGGCGATAAGTCTATACAAGCTTCAGGTTATCAGCGTATATCCAATGCGCCTTAACTTGCATATCCTTTACAGGGCGTCATGTCAAACGCCAGCATTTTTGACTGCGACTCCTGGGAAAGTTTTACGTTCAGTAATTTGAAATTGCTTTCTCAACGACCGGCACTCACACTATTGTACGGAAATACCAACGTAAGGCGGTCTGCTGCCTAATCGCCCGCAGCTGTGTTTTTAATGTTGTATGCGGGATTGCGAATTGCATGCGTAATGTCTTCGTAACCGCGCTGGCAAGGTGTGAAAATGGGTCCTGATTTACTTCCCTTCTAACAAACGGGCCAGCTGGGGTTATGTCCCCTTTGGTAGTGTTTCCTTTATTGGTGTCAAGGACTTTATTACCAGCAGACACCAATCCAATGTACTGAAGTTTGTTGTATATCCTTTACAGGACGTCGCAGTCAACACCAGCATTTTTTGCTGTTGTGATCTCTTGGCAAGTTTACGTTCAGTAGTTTACCATTGCTTTCTGAACGACCGGCACCCATCCCATTTCGAAAAACACCAACGCAAAGCGCTCTGCTGCCAAACCGCGCGCAGATGTGTTTCGAACGCGGGTATGTGGGATTACAAATTGCATCCGTAACCTCTTTGCCACGGAACCTGCAATAACTGAAAACACATGACATATCTAAAGCTTAAATTAAAACCTTTAATGTGTGGGTGTGTGCTTTTTTGTATGTGAATATATTCTGAAAAAGTAAAGAACAAATGTTCCGTTTTTCGATGTAGTCACCACTGCGTTCAATGCAAGACCTCCAGCGTTGACAAAGTGCTTGGGTTCCTGTAGAAAAAAAAAAGATTCTCTGGGGTCACTACTCGGTGTCCCTGACACGGTCGTGAACTATCTGTCACAGGAGATAAGCTGTTTTGAAACTTCCTACTCCATTATAATCTTGCTGGACTTACAGGCATACAACACCATGCTGGACCTTAATTTTCCGATGAATTTCTGTAGGTTTCACGCCTTAATGACATAAAGACGGATAACAGAACGTTGCTCCTCTTTGGTGTATGTCAAAAGTGGGGAGACCATCTTTAAACTGTTCTTATGACGTTACCGTTTTTGTCTGCACACGCTTGACATCCTTAGCAACAATATTGACGTGTTACATGACATTTTTAAGGTTTTCATTTGAAAAACCTCGTAATAATAAATACGTTAATACACATCACGCGTGTCCGACTTGAGGTGATTAGAACTTTTGTCAAAATCATCCTAAAGATTACAATCAGAAAATATACTATCAATTATAAAACACAATATTATCATCATCATCTTCTAGTGCCTAGCCGGCTTGCGTGGGTAACTATAGCTCTCCATAAATTGCTATCTCCGACGACATGAATCAATTCTTGCGTTGACTCCCTTCCGTGCCATGACACAGGGATGTCAAGAATCTTCTGCTTCCTCTGTCTCTCTTTCAGCAAATCACAACATGTTCAAGATTGTGTCTTCTCATATTGTGGCTAAAAATGATTACTCCTTTTTTTATGTTTGTAATAAGCTGTCTTTGCGATTTAGCTTCTCTCATAATGTCTAGATTGCTCATTTTGGCTGTCCAGTTAATGTTTAGCATTCTGCTCATTTTGGCTGTCCAATTAATGTTTAGCATTCTTCTATAAAACCATATCTCCAAGACTTTTAAGGATTTTTTTCGCTTGTCCAGGATTAGCAGCCGTATGTTACAATTGGTTTTATATAACATGTTAAAAAACTCTTGTTCTAACATCCAAGGACAATTACTTATTGCACAAAATGTTCTTCATTTCATAGAATGCAATTTTTGCTTGTTCAATTATGTTCTTTATCTCTGTGATGCATCTTCCAACTGATGTTATCCGTGTGCCCAGGTATCTTAATTTCTGCACTTGTCCCAAGACAACGTTATTTACTTTAATTGCACATTTAGGCGCAATACTTTTCTTTGATATCGCCCTGACATCTGTCTTTCTGTTTAAACTAAGGCCCACTTTTTTTTTCATTTTCCACAACCACTGCATAAAACAGTGTACAACGCATTTAAACATAACCGGATGTCAAACAAAGGGAAAAGATCAAGGAGAAGATAAACAGAGGCAGACGAAGAGAAGCTGGATGGGCTTAGGAGCACATGATAGTGGTTAAGCTCTCTCAGGCGCACATTAATAAATTCAAGATACACAGGGAGGTCCCCAGTGCTGACAATCTGCTCAAATGTTTCCTATAATTCACTTTTGTGTTTACAACATTTCAAAAATTACAATTCCTCATGTTCAAATGTTGTAACGATCGATGGAACACACCATCTCATTACGACATGCATTTGCAGGCGCCATCATTACACTCGCTGTAATCAGTTTGTCTGACAGATGTGTGCAAGTATGAGTCACAATTCCAGAAACGACAATCATACATTTAGAAATGTTTGCTACATTTTTCTTCAAATCACATCGATTATGCGCCTGTTTCTGGCGCTTTCACTGCGTATGTTCCTTCATACTCTATTACTGTCAATTGAAAACGATAGAAAAACTGTGATTTATAACTGCATCATTAGAATTTAAGCACGCATGCGATAAAATGTTCCTAGACGAGGATAAGGACAAATTACTTGTCATTTCTCACATGTTATTATATTATATTATATTATATTATATTATATTATATTATATTATATTATATTATATTATATTCTTCTTCTTCTTCTTCTTCTTCTTCAGCTTTTATATTATATTATATTATATTATATTATTCCCAACAAAAGCTAGCTTACCAAATCGAGTGTTTTAGTATGGAGTATTATTATTATTATTATTATTATTATTATTATTATTATTATTATTATTATTATTATTATTATTATTATTATTATTATTGTTGGTACTGCTATTGTTGTTGGTGTTGTTGTTGCTGTTATTGTTATTGTTGTTGTTGTTGGTGTTGTTGTTGTTGTTGTTGTTGTTGTTGTTGTTGTTGTTGTTGTTGTTGTTGTTGTTGTTGTTGTTGTTGTTGTTGTTGTTGTTGTTGTTGTTGTTGTTGTTGTTGTTGTTGTTGTTGTTGTTGTTAATTTTGAGTGTCTATATTTGTCAGTTCATTCGGGGACCATAAGCACCATCACAATACTGACTGTGTATCACAAACAGTGTGATACCTGCTCAGTATATTTCAGTTCACCGACTGAAACAAACACTCTGGTACGTGTGGATTCCTCATAGACTGTCTACACAAATCCAATAGCTGAACTCTCCTGCTCTTTGGTGCATGTAATAGAATGGCGGCACTCTTTTTTAATCTAACTCTGACGTCACATGTTTTTCTTCTCCGCTGCCCTGCCTCCTGCAGGTCACTCTTGGCATCCCAAGCAACAATGCTGCCAAATCACTTGACAAAATGCGCGATTTTTAAAATTTATATCATAAAGTTAAAAGTTTTCATTTCAATCCCCCTCGTATATGATACAATGATTTATCTCGTATACTTTACATCAATGGTTATGAAATGTTACTGCACAAATGGCGGTAATATTGCCATTAGCCGATGCATAGAAGTGACAGCTTCAAATGGTGCCCTGTGTTTTCCAATAAACTATAACTTGTTAATTGCTGTAAATTTCACCGATGACAGATATTCCCTAAAGCTTCATCAACGCACGCGCTAAACTTGCTATATTCGCTTCCGTTTTCCCAAAACGTTACGTCAGATTGCATGCAGCCTCACAAATATAAGTTGCAGTGACAGGAGAACAATTACACCCTAATCGGAGCTAATGAGCAGATATTGCGTATTGAAAACTTCAGAAAAAAACATTACACATATTGTTATATTTTTTTTTCTTTTTGCATATCCTTTACGGGACATTGCTGTCAACATCAGCAATCTTTCAGCTGATTGTTGATTTCTTGGCAAGATTACGCTCAGTAGTTTGTCATTGCTTTCTGAGCGGCCGGCTCACATACCCCGTAAGTTACCGACGCGATTCGAACCACTGCTGATTCTCACCGTCGTCACGTTGTAGATACACGAAATAATGTATTTTTCTTTTCTTTTACAAAATAAGAAAAACTAAGTGGTACCCACTACCGCTCATCCCAACTGACAAAGGGAGATCGAATTAACATAAATACATCCGAATTGGACGACGAAAAGAAAGCGGAAAGTCAACTTTTTTTCTGGCGTGTTTGTGGGTCTGACACAGAAACAGGACACAAAAGCAGCTAGACCAACGGATGAGTCCTTCTAAGGACTACATAACCTCAAAACAGACGAACTAGGAGGAGACACTGACGAACGGAAAAGCAAGACGAAACGAACACACAGGAAAACTTGCCGGCCAAACCCCCAGCTGACGTTACAGACATAAACTCTACGAAATCAAAACGTCAGTCTACTCTGACAAAGAAGACGAAAGAAACTGACCTTGGACACTGAGCCACCACAATTATAACCAAAGCTTTTGCAGCAGGTTGAACAAGGTGGAAAATATTTTTTTTTTTTTTTGTTTCTACAAAACAGATGGATAGATGGATGGAATGTCTACCCTTGTCGGACAATGGCGACAAAAAAATCATACGATCCGTGTACGCTGTACGCGTGATAAAAATCCCTCACAGTTATTTTTTTTTTAATGCAATCGCTCGCTTTGAACTCAAGCGTAGTCAATGCACACTACTTATAGTAGTGCTAGGCTGAAGTTTGCGTGTGGATTAGCTTTCCCTATTATCAGTGTCCCTCGCCATCAGGCGAACCCACTCCGACTTCAGAGCTACTTATAATTTACGTCCCCAAGTCAAGGACGAGAGGTCCAACATTTTAGTCCAACTGTCCGGTGTAGGGGTTGAACCCCTTATCTCGACATCAGCACACCGGATGTTTAAGAACACTCGTTGTTATCCATTCGGCCATGCTGATCTTCAATCCCTCGTCGCTGTCTATGCAACAGTTTGGACATGTTATGGGGAGAAATGGACTTGAATATTTAGTGACAACTGGCAAGCTTGATGGGAAGAGAGCAAGAGGAAGACAAAGGGATAAATACTTTGATGGGTTATCAGTATGGCATGGTTGGGACAAGGACACAGATTGGATTCGAAACTCTGGTGACCGTGTGAGGTGACGAAGCATGACCACCCACGTCTGGCGGTATGGCATTTGATGATGATGAAAGTAAAATTGCCAAGAAAATTAAAATAGGGTTGATCGCGATGTCCTGCAAAAGACATGCAGATTGGTAAAGTAAAGTAAAGTAAAGTAAAGTAAAGTAAAGTAAAGTAAAGTAAAGTAAAGTAAAGTAAAGTAAAGTAAAGAATTCTTGTAATCACTTAAGGCGCATCGGGAATGTGGTGCTAAATCCATATGTGTATAGACAAATCGACACTCGGCGGCTGATCAGGTCAGAATCATACAGGCTGCTTTTACTTTCCAAGACATTTCTTGGTACCTATTTTAGACTGCTTCTACCTAGTAGCCCAGTTCAGGTGTAAACAACCAAACTGGCCCAAGTGCGGATTGACTCCATGACGACAGGTCCGGCAGGCAAGTGCAGAAATGAATGCTAGCCACAGAACGTGTATAAGATTGGTGGTTCTACTACACACGTTTGGATCCTCGCTGGTGTTACGGAGTTTATGCACCATGTTCTGCTTCTTTGATCTGTGGGGGGGGGGGGGGGGGGGAGAGAGACCATCTCTCTCATGGAGATGCTAGTTAATTAGTGAGTCAGCTAGTTAGTTAGTTAATTAATCAGTCAGTCAGTCAGTCAGTCAGTTATTTAGTTAGTTAGTTAGTTAGTTAGTTAGTTAGTTAGTTAGTTAGTTATATAGTTAGTAGCCGGTCAGTCAGTCAGTTAGTTAGTCAGTTATTTAGTTAGGTAGTTAGTCAGTCAGTGAGTCAGTCAGTCAGTCAGTCAGTCAGTCCGTCCGTCAGTCAGTCAGTCAGTCAGTCAGTCATTTAGTTAGTCAGTCAGTTAGTTCGTTAGTTAGGTAGTCAGTCAGTCAGACAGTCAGTTAATCAGTTAGTTAGTTAGTTAGTTAATTAGTTAGTTAGTTAGTTAGTTAGTTAGTTAGTTAGTTAGTTAGTTAGTTAGTCAGATAGTTAGTAGCCGGTCAGTCAGTCAGTTAGTCAGTTATTTAGTTAGGTAGTTACTCAGTCAGTCAGTCAGTCAGTCCGTCCGTCCGTCAGTCAGTCAGTCATTTAATTAGTCAGTCAGTTAGTTCGTTAGTTAGGTAGTCAGTCAGTCAGACAGTCAGTTAATCAGTTAGTTAGTTAGTTAGTTAGTTAGTTAGTTAGTTGGTTGGTTAGTTGGTTGGTTGGTTGGTTGGTTGGTTGGTTGGTTGGTTGGTTGGTTGGTTGGTTGGTTGGTTGGTTGGGTGATTGGTTGGTTAGTTATTTAATTAGTTATCTGAGTATCATTATTGTATTCCGGACACGCCCATAAGTGCTCACAATTGGCTTCTTGAATGGTTAAGCTTGTGTCTGTGTGCAATGAAAGTCATCCTTTACAACCGACCCAAACATGGATATTTGCAAACAATTAATTTGGTGGGGTAGTAAGGGTATCAACTATCAAAGAATCAATAAGGCACTTTCATTCTCCCCTTTATCTTCCCCTCCCCTCCCTCTCCCCTCCCCTACAGGAGAGCATTGGGCAAAGGCAGTACCAGTTTGGCTACGCAGTCAGTGCAACATGAATTCTCATGTGCAACTGGTGGAATGAACTGGAGAGCAGACGATAGGTAGCTATGTGTTATTATCGCAAGTTAGGGTGAGAATCTATTTATAGAGACAACAGCTACGATCTCCGACAAGTATGATAACTACCTGGTGGGACAGCAATGGCAGATTAATTTATGTACAGGATGCCTAGAAAACTAACAAAGTCAAAGGAGCAATGTACTCAATGTCCAAGAAACTTGATTATTAAGATAAATACAAATTAGGAAAATAAAATATTTTGGGCACGTAATGAAAAAACCATGTGTCCTGGAAAGAAAATTATGGAGGGAGGTGTACAGGGGAAGCGGAATAGAGGAAGACAACAACGTAGATAGATTCAAGTTATAATATGCCCATGGATGGAGTCAACAACTGATTAAGTAGCCTGGCGGCGCCGTTCGTTGATGAGAGCTTACAAAAATTCATGCCACGGTACGACATGTGCTTGAATTTATGTGGTGACTATGTGGACAAGTAATACAGTGATGCATGTAACTTTTGTATATGTTTAGATGTTATTGTCAATTTGTTTAAATATTTGTCAGCCAATCAGTGCTTGATTCTGGAATAGTCCTCGTATATGTTAGCCATTGCACTAACAGAGATGGAGCATCTGGGGTACGATACGGAGAAATTTGACATGCCTGTTAAGGGAGAAAGGTCTGCATAGGACAAACCATTGTTTGATGATGATGTTGATGTTGATGATGACGTTGTTAATGAGGATCATTATGATGGTGATGAATGAATGAATGAATGAATGAATGAATGAATGAATGAATGAATGAACTAATCATGCAGTGACGTACATAGTTAGGGATACGGCTGATATTTGTAGCCCGAGAACATATCTGAAGAATCAGCTGTGTGGTTTGTACAAAATGACAAACGCGAAGTTATTATGCTCCATCCCATCCTTGGATAGTAAGCCGGACATCAATAAGTGCCATGCCAGCTGGCGTAGGCGTTCATGTCTCTCCATACATCTCGGTATTTGGTGTTCTGGATCAACTCTGCTAATGATATTCCTCCATGTCAACCATTCTAGTTCATCCAGCATAATTTTTCTTGGTCTGCCTCTGCCTCTCTTTCCCTTGATCTGTCCTGTTGTCACGATGTTCTCCAATCCCTCTCTTCTCATCATAAGATCAAGGAAAGCTTTTTGTCTCTTTCTTATTGTTGTATATAATGTTTTAGTTTCATTAGCATCTTTCAGGCAGTCGTTGTTACTTACTCTTGCAGTCCTGGGAATTTGCAACATTCGTTTTAGGAACCACATCTCTGTGGCTTCCAGGTTCTTCCTTATTTGTTCATTTACATTCCAAGATTCACTACCATACAGCACAACTGGTTTTATATAGCATTTGAAAACTTTCTTACATTCAATGATAGTGACTTTTTGCATTAGATACTTTTCATTTTCTGAAATGCAGCTTTTGTTTGCCCTATTATGCTCTTAATGTATGTTGTACATCATCCATTTGATGTTATAATTGCCCTTAGGTATTTAAAATTATGCCTTGTATAAGGTGAACATCCTTCAGTAATTATTGGTCTGGAAATAAGAATTCACATCTCAAGACCCATGGTGCTTTGCAAATCATCATTCGAACCCTGAATGCATTGTCTTCTTACATTTCACGCTGTGACGCGTTAGTGATCATATTTATCCACAACTTTCTGCCTGTGCAGTCAAGCTGAAAAACATTTGATGGCTACAGAAATGTGGTTTCTGAGGAAAATGCAAAGAGTACTATGGACAGATAGAAAAACCAATGACCAAGTACTACAGGAGACAAATGAAAATCGTAGACTGAGAAATTAGACGAATTAGACTTTGTGCGACGTTCTCGACAGGCCACCCTGTGCAAAGAGACAGAGCCATATGGGGTAAAACCCGATGAAATGATGTCGATCATTTTGCCTTTTAAACCCTTGTATGATAGCCCAAAGGATGTAGACTGTCTACTTCTGTTGCGAGTAACCAGTTAGAATGTAGACTGTCTACTTATGAGGTGAGTAGCCAGCTCTCTTTGTGAATTAACTTTTTGCACGATATCTCAAAATCTTCCTATACAACCACTGTAAAATAAGTATCACTATTCATACAATATTTATTAATGTTTTATCACTTTGGCTTATAAAATGTGACGGTTGTAATACCCACGTACCCACTGCAGATTCATGCATTTTGATGTTTGTATATACCAGATTATGCGAAAGTAGAATAGTCTAAACGAAATGTGTAGGGAACATAACATGAAAATTAGCACAAGCAAAACAGTGGTTATGACTATAACTAAAGAAGAAAAAACAACAATTCACCCAAACGAACATCCCTTGAAACAAGTAAAGAGTTTCAAGTACCTAGGAAGTATAATATCATCAAATGGCAGATCAGAAGACGATGTCGAAAATAGATGCAATGAGACAAACATTGGACAAATGGCACCAATACTAAAGAATAAACATGTATCAATAACTACTAAGAAAGCACTTTACAATACAATCTTCCTACCAACTCTATGCTACCAATGCCAAACCTGGACAATGAGAGAAAAAGAGAAAAGAAAAATTACAACAACAGAAATGAGATTCCTAAGAAGAATACTCAACGTATCAAGAAGAGATAAGATCAGACATGAAGAAATCAGGATTAACGTGGGGGTTATAGCAGCACTAGGTTTTATTAGAAAGCAGCAAGTCAAATGGTTTGGCCATGCAAGTAGGTTACCAGTCAACAGCATACTACAACAAGCAATGATGTACAGACCAGATGGAAACAGCGGAAGAGGCCGACCACGTAAACGTTGGACGGAGGGAATATCAGAGACCATGGGAATATCGATACATGAAGCCCATAATCGGGCTCTCTCACGATGTTTATACTTCACCTGGACACCGCAAGGTACAAGAGGAACATGATGAGATGAGATGCGATGCGATGAGATGAGATGAGATGAGATGAGATGCGATGAGATGAGATGAGAAAAGTAGAGGACCCATTTTTACGCCATGCGAGTTATTGGTTGCATGGTGCTATTCCCATATTTTAGATCAATCAGTACTTGATAGATGGTGTGGTCAATATCAAGCCGATCGCCGTAACAGGAAATTTCAAGGTGCCAGTTTTAGTTGGGATCTCTGGAATCCCAAATCAGTGGGGAAATAAGCACCGCCTTGAAAAAAAAAAAAAAAAAGATGGGGGTTGGGGGGGGGGGGGGGATTTATCATCAAGTAATACGTCATACCAGTGACTCAGCACATGCGACTTCGACAAGCATTTTGTCGGGTTTATTTTCCCTAGACAATGACTTCCCCCTGTCTACCTACTATCATGGTCTAGAGCAGTGTTTACCAACGTGGGGCCTACGACCCACAAGGGGGCAATTCGATTGTTAAGGGGGGCAATTCGAAAATGGAAGAAATCGTCTGGATCTAACAAAACGTGCAGACTTGAGACTGAAGTTAGCTAAATTGGAACCTGACATAAGATCTCTTTGCAGCAAGCACCAAGCGCAAGGATTTCACTAAATTTAAATAATAAATAATTACTAATAATTAAAATAATATAGAAAAATCTTTCATTAAAATTATTTTGTACTTCAATTTTAGTTCTCCATTATATGTTTTGAAAATTTACTTACTGTGTTTGCTCAATAATTTCCTAGTGATTTCTTCCTAAAATCTATCATTCAAGTTTCTTTAGTGAACATTTCAATTTTTGAATATTAAAAATAATGTATATGTTGGGGGGTCGAGAAAGGGGGGGGGGGGCATCAGAAATTTAGAAAGGGTTAGGTGGGGCATAGCACAAACAAGGTTGGGAAACACTGGTCTAGAGCCACATCAGGCCCGGCGTACAATCATATCAGGCCCGAGAGGTCTCAACCGACATACAAATATATTCAGCCTGAGAGAGAATTTTAGGCAAAAATATTTTAAATGGTCACGATATAAAGTGCAAAATCAAATTCCGTAATTAGCAGCCTTGCCGAATGATAAGCTACCTGAGAGCGTTCTCGCTTCGATCAGAATAAGCGAAAATAAAAGTTTGTAGTGAGTGGATGTTCGTCGTTATAGAGACCTAGGGCTGATTGCCTGCCAAAACAAAAAAGTGGTCCTGACCAAACAGAAATTCATGGCAGAAAATGGGAAGTAGGGGTGTGCGACAATAATGTTGTGAAAATGGTTAAAATTGTAGCAGATATACTGCATGATATATCAAATTAAATGGGATTGCACAGGGAACACGACAGTGTTAAAAATTAATTGACGGGTTAGAAATATTATGACAATTTTGATATGTTTAGTAATAACAATTTAAATTAAAGGGGTGAAAGTTATGCCAAATTTCCAATTACCAAGGTGTTATTTTGTATCCACTGCAGATAATCCAGTTAAATTTACTGAATAATGCTAAATACACCACGTGTATATAATAATATCACAAAAACGACTCCATAACACTAATAAAACACAACTAAAACATAATATTTTGAAGCACATAATGTTCACACATAATGGAAAATGTCAGGAGCACACCAGGCAGATTGTACTAAGAAGAATAATATAAACACTATTTTATATTTCGTTATAATTATTATTTTCTTAAATTTAATTATTTAAATACTCCTTAACTACTTTGCGATATTTAAAACAAATGAAGGGGCATTAATGTGACCCATTAGTGCATTTATAATTCGACATGTGCCATCATATTATGTAAACAATATAAAATGATACAAAGTAGTGCAGCTTTACATAATAGAATTACGACACATAAAAGACGTTGCGGCGATTAGCCTTCATCAACAAACAAACACATTCATAAAACACAACATTTAGTCACGGAGATCTCCTGTGACTAAATTAAAACATGACGACAGGACGAGAAGAATAAAAAGATTAAAAAATGAAAGCAATGAAGAGAAAATGAAAGTTGGGAAAAATGTTCCTACTTACCTCAGAATTCCGAGCTGTATATAGCCTCATCATATTATGACATATTATGACGAACTTTCGCTTTTAGTGTTGTTTTCAATTACTACTAAATAATCTAACTGACTACTGAATACTGCGCGTGGTATTCTTCTTCTTCTTCTTCAGCATTCCGAGCCATTGAGGTTCTTTGCTGCAGATACAATCCGTCTCCATTCGTCTCTCTGGTTGACCTTCTCTTGCCAGTCGTTGATTCCAAGTGCTTGTAGGTCTGTATGTATATTATCTCTCCACCGTCTTCTTGGTCTACCTCGGGGTCTACGGTCATTTATTTCCTGAGTGTAAGCGAGTTTTGTTTCCCTATTATCTTCCATTCTTTCTATATGCCCCAGCCACTGTTATTATTAGCCTTCATGATACCAGTGATTAGCGAGGACTTAAACAATCATAAATATCTTTATTACTTCTTCTTTTCCACTCTCCACTTTGTGTATCCCCAATGGGTCCAAAGATGCGTCTTAAACCCACGTGGTATTAGTTTTAGAATATTTCACAAAGTCCTTTAAATCGCAATAACTATAATATTAAATTGTTTAAAGCGGTAATTGTTATAAAATATATGAGGTCCAGAACCAGAAGGCGTTGTCATTTTGAAGTTCGAATCACAACAATCATTTCGAATCACAACAAATTCGTTTTCTTTATTTAAAAAAAAAAAAAAACATGGATGCCAACGCATGTTTCACACTGCGAACCCTTTGTGTATCAATTTTAATTTACCGAAGCACTAAAAATTGCTGAATAATTAGAGAAGTGGAACAAATAACGCACTGTCTATATCGAACCAACCTAGTCGTTTACGGGTGCCAAATTCGTTCCATGGAAAATATACAGTAGTTCACGGCAGGCAATAAGCTAGCAACGTTCAGTTGCTCGTTTTGGATTGGCGCATGAGAAATTAAAGTAGTTTAGTGTTCGGATATTGCATCACTTTTTCCCCGCTACGGCTAACCTGATATCAATCAAGCGTCTGTCGGTAGATGCATAATCTTTTTTTTTTAAATCAAAGCTAACCTTTAAAATGACCAAGAGAAAAGTTGATACTGAAAACAGAGCCTTTCAAAGCCGCTGGGAGACTGAATATATGTTTACTGATATTGGCGGTAAACCTGGGTGTCGCTTTTTTGATCAAAGAATATAATCTGAGACGGCACTACGAGACTAAACATCAAGGCAGGTGAAACAGCCTGAACGCAGAGCAGAAGCTACAGAAGTTAAAAGAATTGAAGAGGCATCTAACATCATAGCTGATGTTTTTCACCAAAGCAAAATCACAAACTGAAGCTGCTGTAAAAGCAAGTTTTATTGTGACGGAGGAGATAGCAAAATCAGGCCGACCATTTACAGAAGGAGAGTTTCTGAAGCGCTGCATGATGAAAGTGTGTGACGTCTTGTGTTCAGACTAAAAGCAGATGTTTGCAAATGTAAGCCTTAGCAGAAATACAGTTGTTGATCGGGTTTGTGAGATTGCCACTATTGTAAAAACACAGCTGATCGAAAAAGGCAGACTGTTGCATTCTCCCTCGCTGTCGGTGAAAGTAATGACACCACTGACACTGCACAGGTCTTTTTTCTGTTTTAATTTAAATTAATGTTTAAAACATTTTGCATTTTCGGGTTTGTCACGAAACCACTATAATTCACGATAGATGATGAAACAACAGAGGCAGGCTATATTCGAACTTACAAATTGTTTGCAACTAGTGGGGACATTCCGTTGGATCAAAGGCGCCGCTAGTCTATGATGATTCCCCGGAGAATCGGGAAAAGAGTTTCCCGTCTGTCTTGGAACAGACTCAAGATGAAAGGCAAAGCGCCGCCGTGATTCGGTTGCCACATGTTGTTGACAGAAGAATGACGTCACGAGGTCAATCCCAGATTATATAAAAACAAGCTTGTTGTCGGGAGTGCACAATAAAGTTGTCCTAGGCTGACGTGTTGAATAGCTCAGTGCTCATAGTGAAAAGAATCCCGCATGTTTACTATCAGTGTATTTGAGAGAAAAACACATGTGTCTTTCATGGCAATTTGGAGATTCAATTCGGATTGTGAGCTAGGAATTCATAGGGTATCTACACTTAGCATTTAAATGTTAATAATGTAGAATAGTAAAATGATAGGGAAGTTTAGAACTTTAACGTAGTGGTTGCTTGGTAGTCAAGTATAAAAACAGTGTCGGCGACAATAGACAGTCGCAGTGTTAAACTAACTAGTGTGAGATATAAATTAGCTCAGCTAGTTGAGGATAGTGAAAGGGGGTGATATTTAGTGTGATGGGGATATTCCAGTGGAGGTATACTGGGGTTCTACACTTTGTGTATTGGTCTTTCCTTGTCTTGCTCTAACTCAGGCCAGGGGGAGGAGCTCCTCTGACATGACAGAGATTGGTTCACTGTCATGGATCTGAGTAAGACTGTAGGCCCACACTCATCTAATAGGAGTCAGTATCAGATTGCTCTCACCGAGTCTGTTGTGTCTCTTTCACAGGTTCCCCTCGGGTTTTCAAAGAACAGATGTTGAATTGTTCGTATCATGGAGAACTTGGTACGAGGAGATCTGTTCAGTAACCTGTGCATTTGGCCCATGAGAAAAGGGCTTATTGTGTCACACCACTCGTGAAAGAAATAATGGAGTGTTATTATGTCACACCACGGGTGTAAGAACAATATCGTGTTTGATTTTCACACTACAAGTGAAATAACATTAGAGTGTTGCTTTTCACACTACAAGAGAAATAACATTAGAGTGTTGCTTTTCACACCACAAGTGAAATAACATTAGAGTGTTGCTTTTCACACTACAAGTGACATAACATTAGAGTGTTGTAACATTTTCACACCACCTGTGAAATATTAATAGGAATTAATTCAAAGAACGAGGACAGTGTAACAGTGAAAACGGTAGGACTTGTAAGAATGAGTCATTTATTCCAAGGAACCGTGTTACTTGTTTTCACTAGGCAAGGAAGGTTTATGTTTCGGAACCTTATAGACATTTATTAACAAGGTGTATGATCGCTGCCAGATCAATATCAGACTATATTCGTGATTGGTGACCAGGTATCTGAGTAGTCAAAGGGGCTACCGGAGAGAGTCACATCGAACAAGAGGGACACGGCGTGTGGTAAGGTTTTTGTTTACCGACCCGTGATGATGTGGTGTAACTCGTACAATGAGGATCAGACTGTGATCCGGAACTTTGTGGTCTGATGTCTACATATACACCTTAGAATATGCGACACACATTCTACACACACACACACACACACACACACACACACACACACACACACACACACACACACACACACACACACACACACTTCTCCCACATATACTCTTAGCTTTAATAAATTTCTTGTATTTATTTGTTGAGGCTAGAGTTATCAAGTATGTTATGTTGGGGAAGAATGAGAGGGGGCATGATCCAGGGATGAGCAAGAGTGAGAAGAAGGTGTCCTTGGACTGGGGGAGTGTTGTGGACGGAGTCTGATGGATATCTCCAGAATATTGATATGAAAACTGAAATAAATGCGGGTGTTGATTCCCCTCACTCCAGGGACGACACTATAGAAGTAATATCTCTCAAGACACTATAGTAGAGAGTGAGTACTTATCACGACATTATTGGGGTTTCGTCCGGGATCTTTGGACAGCGGGATCTCTCATAGAAGGGATCTGTCGACAGTGGGATCTCTCGACAAGGGGGATCTTTTGACATCGGGATTTCTAGACTACGGGATTTTTTAACACGGGATCGTTAGCTAGAGGACGGGGATATCATATTAGTGAGAATCCAGCTAGAGTGAATGTGGATAGGGGTAAGATACATATCTTACCTTTTCACACTTCACACGTCTGCATAAGTCTGTTGTCCGGATTCTACTCTTGTCACTGAGTGATTGTGTTGTGTTGTGCTGTGTGTTATTAAATATATAGATTAATTGTACTTGTTAATTATTTATATATTGATCTTAGGGATAAAATCTACACTCTTTCTGCTGACGTTCTTCTCTGAAATATGGCCACTCCTATACTAACTATGGCAGAACTAAGGGCAAAAGGGGAAGAAATGGGCTTGTCAGGCTCTGCTCTAACAGATTACATACAGGAGGTGGAGAGGGATTATCGTCAAGCAGAAAGGGAAGATCGGAAGGCCGAATTGGAATTGAGGAAGATGGAGCTAGAAACGAAGAGGATAGAAGCTGAACAAGCCACTAGAAGGATGGAACTTGAAGCTGAGCAGGCAGCTAAGAAACTTGAAGCTGAGTAAGCAGCTAAGAAACTTGAAGCTGAACAGGCAGCCAAAAAACTGGAATTTGAAGCTGAGCAGGCAGCTAGGAAACTTGAAGTTGAGGAAGCTTCTAAGAAACGGGAAGCGGAGCAAGAGGCTCCGAAAAGGGAGCACGAGTACCGGATGAGGGAACTCGAGTTGAAGAGGCAATCTAATGGGGAAACTGAGGGAGCAGTTGGAGGTTCCTCCATCCCAGGCTCAACCCCAGCAGGTGGACATAGTTACCATGCTATGAAGTTTCCTCTAGCGGTCTACGAGGAGGACAAAGAGAAGATTGTCCAGTACCTTCAACGCTTTGAGGCAATGGCTGTTGCTATGGGTCTGGACCGTGACAAATGGTGTCTTAACCTGTCCCAGGGATTACGCGGGACCGGCTACGAGGTTTATTCTCGCCTGCCACCAGAACATGAGAAAAATTATGACGAGTTGAAGATGGCTCTGCTGAAACGATTCGAGGTTACGTCACATGCCTACCGGAAAAAACTTTCGAGCAGCGAAACGAGAACCGGGAGAGTTGTTTGCGGTCTACAGTTTGCGTCTAAAATCCTATCTCCATAAGTGGATGGATTTGGCTGGGTTCGCACATGACTATGAGAGTCTGGAAGAGCTCTTGGTGGTCGACCAGCTGAAGAAGCAAATGTCGAAACCTCTCAGGACATTCCTGGGAGAACAAGGAGCGGAACGTATTGACCTCGTGACAAAATTAGCAGAACGGTTCGTCGAGGTACATGGGGAGGCAAGGGAAAACCTTTCAACCAACACCAAAAGTCAGGAGAAACATGACAAGAAGAAACCCAAAAACTCAGGAACAAAAAGGGGGAACCTTATGTAAAAACTTCAGAAGAAAGTTCAGAGAAGACGAAGGAGGGAAGCAAGAGCACCTCGAGCTCTACACCAAAACGACCGTGGTCGGAGAAGTGGTGTTCAATTTGTAAGTTACCATCTCACAATAAGAGGGACTGCAAATCGAAGGCTAAGAGCCCTCACTTCGCAGCATGTCAAGTGACTTCCAAGGAGGTTGTCACCGAAAATGCTAAGGTTGACAAGGAAGCTCGCCACCGGGAGAGCTCACTCAAGTCCGGCACTAGAAAATCTAGGACACGGAAATGGTGCAAAAACTGCAAGTCAAACACGCACAATGCTATTGAAAGCAGACTAAGGAATAAAGTTAAATATGAAATTCGTAGGATAAAAAAGATCATTTTAAAAATTTGATTGTAGATAATTCAAACAGTACAAATATATGGAAGGCTTGCTAACCTAACCTTGCTAACCAATAAGAAACGCCCTACAGAATCAGCAATACCAAATTCTATAACATGCGATGAATTCAGTTGGTTCTTTCAATCAGAAATAGAGAATCTAAAGTCTTCAATACCAGACCCATCGTGTAATTTAAGTTCACTGGCATCATTCTGTGAGGAGAAGTGCACCAGAAATATTCCCGCTGAGATTCCTTTAATGTCTGTTGCAGACGTTTATAAATATCTCTTAAACCTCAAATCAACAAACTCACACGGCCTAGATGGTATCAGTAATAGAATTCTTCGTTGTGCTGCACCAGTCATTAGCGAATCCTTAACGTTCATATATAACCAGTGCCTGGCCAGAAACTACTTTCCATCTGCATTTAAAATTGCTAAAGATTTTCCGCTAAATAAAAATGGCTCAATCGATAATAGCGTTTTGGGTAATTATAGACCTATTTCCTTACTATCATCGCTATCAAAACCACTAGAAAAACACATTCATAAAATAACGTTACACCATTTAATTAACAACAATCTAATAATTAACAGTCAATCTGGGTTTCGACCTAAATATTCTTGCCATAGTGCTCTAACAAAAATGACCGATAACTGGCACTTAAACATCAACAACGGTAGAATTTGTGGAGCGGTGTTTGTAGACTTTAAAAAAGCTTTTGATATGGTCGATCACGATATTTTAATTATAAAACTAAAACAAATGAAAACAAGCACCAACATGGTGAACATAATTACGTCATTTCTATCCGACAGACAACAAGTCGTGTCCTTCAACAACTGTCTATCAAGACCCACACAGCTTAATATTGGTGTGCCTCAGGGCTCAATACTAGGTCCGCTGCTTTTTGCAGTTTATATTAATGATCTTCCTTTATATATCAATACAACTTGTGATCTATTTGCAGACGACTGTACTATATATACTAGTCAAGAAAACCGTAGTGAATTAGAGAATTCTTTACAAAAGAAACTTGATAATCTTACTAGATGAAGCAATGAAAACCGCATGCAAATTAACATCGACAAAACCAAATCCATGCTAATAACGACCAGACAAAAACTACAAACACTAGCCATAACTGGATCACCGCTCGAACTCCGCATGGGCACGTTACCTATAGTTAATGTGATTGATTGATTTATTGATTGATTGATTGATTGATTGATTGATTGATTGATTTAGGAACCGACATCACAGCATTCGGGACATTCCCATAAGCGCTCCGTCCCCATCCTCAGCAACCAGCGAAGAGTTCCAACACTAATAGTTCCAGTAGCAATCTGATTATATGTCCGTCTCGCCTTTCCTCTGAGCGTCCAGCGTCGGCCAGATCCCCTCGTCACTCCTCGCTGCCTCATTCTAACCAGACTATGGTGATCCATTTGCTCCTCCGAGGTGTACACGTGCTCCCACAAGGCCGCAACCACATCTGCCTTGTCATGCATCAATACTCCACCAAGTTCTGCCGAGCCAGCCAATCTGTCCGCCTGTTCATTCCCCAGCACACCGGCATGCCCAGGAGAAAAGATCCAGGTGATGCTTGCTACCCGTGACCTCCGAAGCGAAGCAAGCCACTCTGCACGAAGCTTGCCTGTTCTCACCCTTCTCAGCATGCTTTCTGAGTCAGTTACAATCACAATGTGTGTATGTATCGTGTTTTCTATCCAGCGGAAAGCTGCACTGACCGCCTCCACCTCCATTCTTAAGCTAGATGTAGTGTCATCATACGCCAGGCTCTCCTGCACCAAACGCCGACCATTAGTTTTTGCCAAGAACCCCCAGGCACTTCTCCTACCTCTCAACACCGACCCATCCGTGTAGATAATCACATCACCCGGGCGAGAATTTTCCTGAATTAGTTGCTGAATTTCCACTTCCGTGGCCCCTGCTGGCCACTCCCTGCACTCCCTGCTCAATGTGATTATAACTCTGCACAAGTCTGACTGCACGGCTGGCACTCTGACCCACTCCTCTCCTCACCTGATATTCTCCAAGGGGCACACCTGTCTGATCGTATCCTCAGCTTGAGCCATCCATGATTTCCCTCTTATCAGTCTCTGGCCCTTAACTACGTCCAGCGCCTCATGCAACGGGTGATCTGTGTCTGCAGCTACTGTGAGGTATGCCTTCGCTTGCATCACCTTGTGCCTACCAGCAACAGTAGGCAGACCAAGGATGTAACGCATACACACTACTGGAGTGTCTCTGGTGCATCCCAGAATGACCCGCATAGCTTCATTCTGTATGCGCTCTAATTTCACCAGCTGACTCTTTGAGACAGTGAGCAGTCCTAGTCCATAATCAATCACTGAGAGGATCAAATGCTGGTATAGTGTGAAGAGCATTCTCTGCTCTGTGTCCATTGCAGCCATAGTTTTAATTGCAGCACAGAATGAACATAAAACACTAGGTCTTTAAATTGACAGCCATTTGAACTGGAGCTCTCATGTTCACGCACTTACCAAGAAAATAGCACAAAAAGTTTACCAACTTGCTAAAATTCAGCACTTCCTGGACGAAAGCACACGAAAAATATTCTATACATGCTATATCCAATCACATCTCGATTACTGTTCCACAGTTTGGGATGGTTGCCCTAAATCTAATTTAAAACTACTATGTTCTCTATAAAACCGCGCTATTCGTCTGGTTTCTAGCATAAAGCACGTTGAAAGTAATAATTTGTACAGTCATCTAAGACTTCTACCACTTCAAAAGCGCTTCCTTTTCAACAAAGCCAAATTAGTGAATAAAATTATATCTCAAAATACCCCAGAGTATCTTCTGCCGCTGATTCAATCTAATGCAATGAACAGCAAGCGCCTAAATTTGTTACATGTCTCAAAGCCTAGATTGGACCTATACAAAACATGTTTCGCCTATTCTGGTGCTCACTTATGGAATGATCTGCCTCCAGATCTGAAAACTCCAATGAGTCCCTACACATTTAACCGAAAACTCTTTCAATACTTAATCCATACCGACTATATGCCACCATAATTCATTTACTGGTATAATTGTTCATTATACTTGTTCATTATAATTGTTGAACTATAATTGTTCACTATATATGTGTGTGCGTGTGGGAGAGAGAGAGAGAGAGAGAGAGAGAGAGAGAGAGAGAGAGAGAGAGAGAGAGAGAGAAAGTGGGTTTCAGAGAGAGTGAGAGAGTGAATGTGTGTGTGCCCACATGTATGCGTGTGTGTGGAGAGAGTGATTGAGCGAGAAATAGTGGGGGAATGTGTCAGTGCATGCATTCGTACTTGTATGTGTGAGAGTGAGTGAGGGAGTGTGTGCGTGCGTGCATGCGTTCATGCATATGTGTATGTGTGAGAGAGTGTGATTGAGAGAGTGAGCGTGTGTGTGAAGGATTGTGTGTGAGAGAGTGAGACAGTGGGAGAGGTGATGTGTTAATGTGTGTGTGTGTGTGTGTGTGTGTGTGTGAGCGCGCGCATGCGTGTGAGTTTGTGTATATGAAATAATACAGAGAGAGAGACAGAGAGAGAGAGAGAGAGAGAGAGAGAGAGAGAGAGAGAGAGAGAGAGAGAGCTGAGCAGATGCATGTCATGTAACACGCATGTTATGTAACACGCGAATCCATATGTTTGTGTATTCTCATCTGTCATATTATCAGTTAAATACCATTTGATTTTATCATGCATAATATAAACTCATGTTCATTACATCATGTTCAGTTTGAGTGAGAGAGTCAGTGAGTGTGAATGAGAGACAGAATGAGTGAGCGTGAGAGTGAATGTGTGTGTGTGTGTATGTGTGTGTGTGTGTGTGTGTGTGTGTGTGTGTGTGTGTGTGTGTGTGTGTGTGTGTGTGTGTGTGTGTGTGTGTGTGTGCCTTCTCTGTGTGTGGGATCATCAATATTTTTTCGTCACATACGTTTTATGTACACATTTTTCTCCATGTTTAACATTTTTATGAGACTGCTCATGACAATTGTCAGTGTATGTGTGTGAGTAAAGTGTGGGAGTTTGTTCATACTAGTTTCAATGCTTACGTGAGACATTTTGTATGTGTCTAGATGTGAGGATGTGTGAATGTGTGTGGAGGATGTGTCTGAGTATGGGGATATGTGTGGGTGGGGGATGTTTGGGTGGGGGTATGCGTTTGGATGGGTTGGGGTGTGTGGGTTTTGGTGGGTAGTGATATTTGTGGGTGTTGGTGGGATGTGTAGATGGATGTGTGGGGGTGAAAGTAGGGGGGTGGGAATGGGTATGGGGGATGTGTGTATGGGTGGAGGATATGTGTATGGGACTTGTGCGGGGATGTGTGTCTATGTGGGTGGAGATGTGTGGATGGTTTGAGGAAGTATGTGTGGGTGGCGGGGTTGTGTGGGTAGGGGTTTGTGTTGGATGGATTGGGGATGCAAGGCGGGTGGGGAGAAGTGTATGGTGTGTGGGTTTGAGATATGTGTGTGGTGTGTTGGTGGGGGATGTGTGCATGGTGTGTGGGTGGGGGTGTATGATTGTGGTGGTATGGGTGAGGATATGTGTGTGGTGTGGGGGATGTGTGTGATGGGTGCGAGGAATGTGTGTATGGGTGGCGTATATGTGTGGGTGAGTAGGGGATGTGTGGTGGTTGGGGGAAGTATGTGTGGGTGGTGGGGGTGTGTGGGTGGCTTAGGGATGTGTAGGTAGGTGAGGGACGTGTGTGTGTCGGGGTGGGATGCATGAGTGGGTGGAGGATGTGTGTGGGTAGGGGTACTGCGATCGAGGGATGTTTGGCTGGGGGTGGGTGGGTGGGAGTGTGTTGGTGCGTAGTGGAGGATGTGTGCGTGAGTAAGTGTGTGTTGTTGACAGAAGAATGACGTCACGAGGTCAATCCCAGATTATATAAAAACAAGCTTGTTGTCGGGAGTGAACAATAAAGTTGACCTAGGCTGACGTGTTGAATAGCTCAGTGCTCGCAGTGAAAAGAATCCCGCATGTTTACTATCAGTGTATTTGAGAGAGAAACATGTGTCTTTCATGGCAATTTGGAGATTCAATTCGGATTGTGAGCTAGGAATTCATAGGGTATCTACACTTAGCATTTAAATGTTAATAATGTAGAATAGTAAAATGATAGTGGAGTTTAGAACTTTAACGTAGTGGTTGCTTGGTAGTCAAGTATACAAACAGTGTCGGCGACAATAGACAGTCGCAGTGTTAAACTAACTAGTGTGAGATGTAAATTAGCTCAGCTAGTTGAGGATAGTGAAAGGGGGTGATATTTAGTGTGATGGGGATATTCCAGTGGAGGTATACTGGGGTTCTACACTTCGTGTATTGGTCTTTCCTTGTCTTGCCCTAACTCAGGCCAGGGGGAGGAGCTCCTCTGACATGACAGAGATTGGTTCACTGTCATGGATCTGAGTAAGACTGTAGAACCACACTCATCTAATAGGAGTCAGTATCAGATTGCTCTCACCGAGTCTGTTGTGTCTCTTTCACAGGTTCCCCTCGGGTTTTCAAAGAACAGATGTTGAATTGTTCGTATCATAGAGAACTTGGTACGAGGAGATCTGTTCAGTGGCCTGTGCATTTGGCCCATGAGAAAAGGGCTTATTATGTCACACCACTCGTGAAAGAAATAATGGAGTGTTATTATGTCACACCACGGGTGTAAGAACAATATCGTGTTTGATTTTCACACTACAAGTGAAATAACATTAGAGTGTTGCTTTTCACACTACAAGAGAAATAACATTAGAGTGTTGCTTTTCACACCACAAGTGAAATAACATTAGAGTGTTGCTTTTCACACTACAAGTGACATAACATTAGAGTGTTGTAACATTTTCACACCACCTGTGAAATATTAATAGGAATTAATTCAAAGAACGAGAACAGTGTAATAGTGAAAACGGTAGGACTTGTAAGAATGAGTCATTTATTCCAAGGAACCGTGTTACTTGTTTTCACTAGGCAAGGAAGGTTTATGTTTCGGAACCATATAGACATTTATAAACAAGGTGTATGATCGCTGCCAGATCAATATCAGACTATATTCGTGATTGGTGACCAGGTATCTGAGTTATCAAAGGGGCTACCGGAGAGAGTTACATCGAACAAGAGGGACACGGCGTGTGGTAAGGTGTTTGTTTACCGACCCGTGATGATGTGGTGTAACTCGTACAATGAGGATCAGACTGTGATCCGGAGCTTTGTGGTTTGATGTCTACATATACACCTTAGAATATGCGACACACATTCTACACATTACACACACACACACACACACACACACACACACACACACACACACACACACACACACACACACACACACACACACACACACACACACACACTTCTCCCACATATACTCTTAGCTTTAATAAATGTCCTGTATTTATTTGTTGAGGCTAGAGTTGTCAAGTATGTTATGTTGGGGAAGAATGAGAGGGGGCATGATCTAGGGGTGAGCAAGAGTGAGAAGAAGGTGTCCTTGGACTGAGGGAGTGTTGTGGACGGAGTCTGATGGATATCTCCAGAATAGTGATATGAAAACTGAAATAAATGTGGGTGTTGATTCCCCTCACTCCAGGGACGACACTATAGAAGTAATATCTCTCAAGACACTATAGTAGAGAGTGAGTACTTATCACGACAGGGTTATTAAATGTTTATCCTGTTCGGCCTGCAACCTTATGTGTGATTTTAGTTTTGTCCCGCTGAGTTTGACACCCCTGGTCTAGAGAGAATACAGCAGCAAGGGGTGGACAGAGGATCTGGTAGACAGTTTTCATTCAGAGGTAAAGCCAGACGAACACATAATTATATTGCAACGGTCATCATTGGTATTGGGTCTCTTTCCTCGCTATTGAATATGAGGAATGAGTGCTTATGAGAATGCTACGAGCTAGCAGTAATGTCGGTTCTTGATTCAGCTCACCTCGGTCTAATTACTAGGCAGCATATTTGTGTATCTCTGCGCCTAGTTCCTATACCTTGACCTGTCCGACACAGGAGACCCTACCAGCTCTGCCGTCATGATAGCGCTTGGGGTCATTAGAATACGCAAGAATATCTAGCTCCTCAAAGTGGAGATACAACAGCAGAGAAAAGAAGACTAAAACACAAACCACCAGCCGGAAGTCAATGCCGCTATTCAATGTCCTACTTTAGAACCGGGTTGTAGAGATGAGGGACGGTTGTTCTTCAACATTACTAATTAATGAGAAACGGAAATTGGATCCCCGCATCATAAAATTAAATTGAAGTTTTCATCATGTTCATTACATGTGGTGTGTGTTTGTAATGGGAGTGTTTCTCATTCAATTACCATAGTGCTTTGATGACAAGCCTGGGCGATCCTGTTTCCCTGCAAATTCCGTTCACTGGTGTTATCTGTGAAATCGTGTGATGATGTTTACCCTAGCCGTGATGACAGAATGTCAAGAATCATTTTTTTTCTTCTCTGTGTTGTCATCTTCTTGGTGTTATATTTATATCTGAATAACGAAGACACAAACAATAGATTGCACTATTTATTGCCTGGCATACTTCGCTGCATCTCGTCAGGTACATACTGCAGAAATCACACAACTTACGTGAATTAATTAGATAAATCCTTTAAACTGAAATATACACATGTTCGCACAGTAATGTCGATTGTCTGCCATGATAATTTTAAACTGATTAACATGTCTTTCTGCTTGCACAAGGACGGCTTACGAAGGTTGATTATTATAGCTTCAGCAAACTTTAACAATCGACTACTTTGTGTGTTGAACAACACACGGAAGGCACTGTCTCTTTCAATCATGTGACCGCTCTCGAGCACATGTCTCCCGACCGATGAAGCCGGACTGTTCCGGTGTGTCGGCCTGCCTAGGCTACCATCTTCTGTGTGTAGTATCTTGTCCACCCAATTCGGAATGTGTTCCGAAACCCTGCAATGTAACTGTCGCTCAGTTCTGCCTATGTAGATGGCCTCGCATCTACATGTAAATTGGTAAATACAATTTGATTTGGCGTACAAAGCTACAGGTTCTTTTACTGCTGGGACAGGGATCGGTGTGTTTCTGTACCTGATGACTAGAGTTGCAGCACAGAATGTTCGCTCGACTGCTGTGGTGAGCCGGTCCCGCAGACGTTGCATTACGTCATCTCCTCGGAAGGTTAGCTGGATGAATACCTTGAGTTTAGGGACTGTAGTTACTTCTGATTTCGGTTTGGGCTGTTGGCAGTGGCGCTTTATAAATCCTGTGGAGTACCCATTCAGGTTTAAGGCATTCTTCAGAGTTTCAAATTCCTCTGTCAGTGTGTCCTGGGTGCATATCTTCCTAGCACGGTCAAACAGGGTCCGTACTAAGCCCTGTTTGTACTGGACAGGTGCGAAGCTCTGAAAATTTAAGTATTGGCCAGTCCATGTTTCTTTGCGGTACACCGATCTTTGAATTGTGCCGTCTGCTCTACGTCTCATTGGGATATCTAGTAACGGCAACGCTTCGTTGTGTTCGTGTTCCATAGATAAAGAGATGTTTATATGTGTCTCGTTCATTGTGGCCTGGAACGAAGTTGCTTGTAGCTCGTCTGTGGTGATAATTAGTATATCGTCCACGTAACGACGGTAAAAGGCCAAATTATTGATTTCTGAGGATCTCTTTTCTTCTAAGTGTGCCGTGAAGATGTCCGCTAGAATAGGTCCAAGTGGGCTCCCCATGGCCACTCCGTCAATTTGGCGATATGACTTGTTTAGAATTGTCTTGTTTTTTAATTTTTTTTTTCTTGTTTTTAGTGGCTCTTCGCTCTTTAAACCACTACATTTATTTTTTTTTTCTCGTTTTAGAATAGACTTGTTTTTTTACCGTGAATATAATAAGCGAACGCATTAGAGACAAACAACTAAAACTAGGCATACCATCAGCTATTCTAGAGAGGCTATTAAAATTATGTACTGCCAACATACAATTCAACTTTCTAAACAAGTTTAAAGGAAAAACATTGTTTATATTTCTATGCCAACTATCACTGTATGTTATTGTTTTTCTATCCTCATTACAGTGTAAACATGGCGACCATTTTATGTGGATGTATTCAGAAATAAAATGCAAATAGAATACGTTCAACAATAACGAATAATCGACGACCTACTCGTAAATGTGAGATCTGTTAAAATTATCATATATAGTGCCGGAAAAATGCAATCTCTTATCTGGATATCTAACACCCAAATAGCAAAGAAGTGCCACAACTTCTTCAGACTGTACAGACTTCTCCCAGCGGAGAAGTCAATGTCGGAAGCATTTCAGGAAGGCCTCTTTGGAAATGGAACAGTGTGGTTGTCGTATTCCACATGATGTCTTCTTGTTACTCAAAATCAGTTCCTTTTCAGTGGCTTTTTCAGCATGGGGAACAGCAAAACATGCCACGAGCTTTGTCCGGAGAGTAGGGATTTTGACGACCAGACGATTATTGTATTTGGCTAAATATGTCTGATCTAAATAAGTCTGATCTAAATAAGTCTGATCTAAATAAGTCTGATGTCAATCAGACGTTCTGCGAGAACCAAGTGATGACCATGAATCTGCAATCGTGGTCAGGGTGTGAGAACAGCAAGTTAAAAGAGGTGTGGCCAAACAGGAACACAACGCAGGAAGCCAAAACAAAATTAATAAACCAAAACACAGCTAGTGTCGTTAGTCGCCACACGCTGTGGGATTTACTGAGGAGGGGAACCCAGCACTTATGGACTGAATTATTCGATGTGCAATGTGGATGATCTGTTGACTAACTAATTAACTAACTAACTCAATCTGATCTGGGCTGGCGTGTTGTCATGGTGGAGCTCGTTTTCGCTAGCCATAGGTCCGTCTGATGGCATTCTTCTAATTTGATTCAGACTTTCTTGGCCAAACATATGATTTCTCTGGTTCTACAGGATCCCTACATTCCTAGCATGAGTCCTTGCAGTGTTTTGCTGTTTCCCTAACTGAAAATGCTTCTGATTTCAGTAACGAAAAGACAAGAGGATGGCAACGACCAAGCAGCGTTCTATTCACAAAGAATTATATTTTTTGCCAAAGGATACTTGTGAACAGATCGCATATACTAATGAGTCAGGGGAATGCCTGTTATTGTCATTTCATACCTGGTGTATCCGTGGGTGCTTAAATCCTGTCTGTAACAAATCCATCAGCGAAGAGCCACTAATTGTGCAAGGCCGGTGTTGATGGACGAGTCTCCTCGTCTGTTTGGTGAGTTTACACTTTCTAGCCACACCTATCTTCAGTATAACTGTTGCATTCTTTTATCATCATGTACCATGTTGGTTGTCATGGACGGTCATAGTTCGCCATCTCTCACAATCATCGTAATCGTTGATAAGTTCATGTCCCTGATACGATAACTGCCAAGCCATCTAGATAGTTATCTCTATGTCTTTCCCTCGCTCTGAAAAATTTGCACCAAGTTTTTCATTTTATTTATTTCTATAAAGTGCTCAAGATATCTAAACAGTCTGCGTCTAATATATGTAATCAATTTACAGTTTTCATTTGTTTCTTCAAGGACTGCTTCGTTCGTTCGTCTGCCGACCATGGTATTCTTTGTATTTTCCTCATAAACCACATTTCCACTGCCATTCGACATTTATCACCTTGTCTCTTTTACACATATACACAATACTATGGGTTCCATATAGCACTTTATCACCCTGTTTCTCACTGCAATAGATAGCTTTTTATTGCGGGTTTTGTTTTACATCTGCAAACGGCAACTTCTGCCGTGGCGATTCATTTCCTAATATCTACAAGTCATCTCACTCCAGATGTTATGATTCTCGAGATATTTGTACCGATTCGCTTGTTTAAGAATGCCCCATGTATTTATATGTTGCATACATTCGTTTATCTGCCGTTGATTAAATTCGCTGAGATTCTCCGTTCAGCTAGCTCACTAAGAACAATTCATACTGTTGGCTGAATCCTCAGATAGATTCTCTGATACAGTGGCAGACGTAACACGTTTTTCATTGCCAGGTTACTTCGTCCAAAGACGTGCATACAGAAATGTAACTTCGTAACAGCTCTAGAAGTATTCTTGGGAAACAATGTTCTGGTTTCCCCTTGTATTAACAAAAGTGATTTTCAAGCTCTGCATATTCTTTAGTAAATCAGTAAAGAACTTTTTTCCACGCATTGAGACGTGGAAGGTATATGGTGCGAGTCCATATTTGTATAGACAAATAGTCACACTTTAGGTAATGCTATTAATATCACATCGGCCGCTTTTACGTCCCAGAAAATGTCCTAGTACCCATGGCTTGGCTAGGTAGACGCGGTCAAGAAAGAAATAGATCAGAAACGATGGAAAGTGAACAATAGGACCACCAGACAAGGCAGACAAGATTACCAACCACCTCACTAACGGGGCTTCATAATACGCTAAATTGTTACCAGTGATTCCGATTGTTTCAGGGAGCAACCACTTGCGGCGATCGAAGTATATCTCTGAAAGCGTATTTAAGGTACACAGCATGCATATTAGAATGTCTTATATCTATCTCCCTTATCGGTCAAGACTAAACATGAATACACTACCGGGATGTGTTCAAGCATGATATTCTGGTCACATGCTAAGTGTTATGTCTATACAAATACCTCTGCTTACCATTTGAATAGATTTCCGATATAGTTTTCAATTGTTAGGAAGTATACTGGAGTAATTTTTTTTGCCAGACTCCATTCAGTTCAGGAACAGAGGCTGATATTGTCTCGTCACACCTAACCCCAGGAACATATTGTTTCACTTCGACCTACACCTCCAGCACAGGTGTGTGGGTCTCGCTTCCACATAACCCCGGGTAGAAAGATTGATGTATTGTCTGGTTTCGACACAACCCCAGGTAGAGAGATTGATGCATTGTCTGGTTTACACATAACCCCGGGTATAGAGATTGATGTATTGTCTGGTTTCCACATAACCCCGTGTAGAGATCGTTGTATTGTCTCGTTTCCATATAACGCCAGTTAGGGATTTTGATATATTATCTCGCTCCCATATAACCCAATGTAGAGAGATTGGTTTCCATATAACCCCAGTTAGGAAAACTGATGTATTGTCTGGCTTCCACACAACCCCGTGTAGGGAGATTAATGTATTGTCTCGTTTCCATATAACCCCATGTAGAGAGACTGGTGTATTTTCTCTCTTCTACATAACCCCAGGTAGAGAGATTGATGTATTTTATCGCTTCCACACAACCTCACATAGAGAGATTAATGTATTGTCTGGTTTCCACACAACACCAGGTAGAGAGATCGATGTATTGTTTCGCTTCCACACAACCCCAGGTAGAGAGATCGATGTATTGTCTTGTTTCCACATAACCCCAGGTAGAGAAATTGATGTATTGTCTTGTTTCCACATAACCCGGGATAGAGAGATTGATGTATTGTCTGGTTTGCACATAACCCCACATAGAGAGATTGATGTATTGTCTAGTTTAAATATGGCCTCAGATAGAGAGATTGATGTATTGTTTGGTTTCCACACAACCCTAGATAGAGAGATTTATGTATTGACTCGCTGCCACACAACTCCAAGTAGAGAGATCGATGTATTGTCTGGTTTCCACATAATTCCAGGTAGAGAGATTGATGTATTGTCTGATTTCCACATAATTCCAGGTAGAGAGCTTGATGTATTGTCTTGTTTCCACATAACCCCGGATAGAGAGATTTATGTATTGTCTTGTTTCTTCGTCTTCTTCTTTTTCTTCTTCTTCTTCTTCTTCTTCTTCTTCTTCTTCTTCTTCTTCTTCTTCTTCTTCTTCTTCTTCTTCTTCTTCTTCTTCTTCTTCTTTTTCTTCTTCTTCTTCTTCTTCTTCTTCTTCTTCTTCTTCTTCTTCTTCTTCTTCTTCTTCTTCTTCTTCTTCTTCTTCTTCTTCTTCTTCTTCTTCTTCTTCTGCTTCTTCTTCTTCTTATTCTTCTTCTTCTCCTTAGGCGCCTTCTTCTTCTTCGAGTGCTGCAAATTTGGGTATAAAAATATAGGGTTACCATCAAATGCTATATGCGCTGTAATGAGTGTACAGGGGTCCTTTGCTTGCTTACTGTCTACCCGCTTCAGTAAGTTCGTTGTCTGACAGCAAATTTGCTTGCTTGCTGACTATCCACTTCAGTATCGTTCACTGACTGACAGCAACTGTTCTTGCTTACTGACTGCCCACTTCAGTAAGTTCGCTGACTGATAGCAACTTTACTTGCTTACTGACTACCCACTTCAGTATGGTTCACTGACTGACAGCAACTTTGATTGCTTACTGACTACTCACTTCAGTATGGTTCACTGACTAACAGCAACTTTACTTGCTCATCGTCTTGCTCATGTCTAGGTATCTGAGCTCGGGTTCACACAGGCAACAATAACTCCGTTCAATATGATATCGAACATTTATTGTATTTCAATATACAGTGCGTTGGCGCAGTGGGTTAACAAGCCCGCGCTATGTTACATATCACAGATAGTTAACATCGTCACACATGGTTATCATAAACATTCTAGCAAACTATCTAGCCTATGTCTATATATCTATTGATATCTATTGAGTCCCTCTAAGGCAGGCCCTGTTGTCTCTCTGAAGTCCGTCTGTCCTCTGCCGGTCCACACGTGTCCCAATCCGACACGGGTGGTAACTCTGTCCGAGTTCCTCGTGGACCCCGCAATAGGCGGGCCACATCAGTGTCCACGGGACCATGGACTCAATGACCAGTCCTTCGAGAAGGCTCTAGATTACTCTGGCCTCGAGTGACTCACTTCTATCCCTTAGGCGGGAGTTGCAGCCCTTTAATTAATATCTATAAATGTGAGGCGGTGACAGGATTCCCCCCTCTCCCCTGATATGATGGTTTGTTATAGGGTAATTAGATCTGTTCTAATTATGTCACCGAATCACATAAAGTCGGTGTTTGTAGTTTGGTGGACAGTAACCTGGTAACCTACATACTGGCATCAAAACTCATGTATTCTCCCATACACCACTTATCTGATTTGGTGAAGAGATCACTCTCTCTCCTGTGTCCTTAAAAATGCTTATCTGACCGAAGTTACGTGACGTTTAGTAGTTGTTTTTACAACCCGTCCTTCTCATAGTACCCCACTGATACCAAGACAATTAACCTCTGTATTAAAGAGGATTAACAAGACCGAAGTCCTGGCTAATTAAGTACACCATCAAATCTTGATCTGTGTGTGCATTTCAATACACTTTTACTCTCGTATGTTGTATAATGCTAAATATGTAGTTACGTTGTTATTTTCTCCCCTCAGACTACATGTGTCCCTGTTGGCTTGTTAGTGTGTTGACTAATAAGTTGCTGTTTCTAATAAAGTGATTGCATTTTAAATTGATAGTGTTCAGTTTTAAGTTTTGTGTAAAGTGTGTGCTGAATGTGTGGCTTATTTCCAAGCGTCACGAGTTGGGATAACCTCAATCATGAATTACTCCACTGTGTGCAATACATGATCAGGCATTCCAAGTAGTGGTGCTTAGATGTATCCTATCTACTAAACTAAGTATCTTAAACTAACTCCTAAACTAAGTATATTAAACTAACTACTAAACATGTATCAACAATTTAGACAAGTCATGCAGTTTACATGAAAGACGCAGACAAATTAAAATAAATACGTTTTGCGTACAATTTGTCCGCTCAGTATATCGTTCTCTCATTTAATTCATTCACGCTGTCATTCACTCACCTTTCATTCAAATAGTATTTGGTTAAAATATATACTTAAAGTTGAGGTAAGTGTTATTGCCCTTAGAACAAATGGAATAGGCGATATTTGCCCTTTAAGAAAATACGTACTTTTTGTACGATGACTCAAAAATGGGTTATAATTTACACAGAGACAATGAGTATAGGACGGTGATTTATCCTATTAATGGAACTACCTGTAATGTTATGGTAGAATATGTACATGTTACAGGTTAACACATTTTATATACAAAATTAATGCAAATATAATACATATTTAATACTAAAGTAATTAATTAATTAAGTAACTAAATCCAACGATGATGTGCGCGTTGTCCTCCTGTTGTTAGCGTGTTATGCCATGAATGTTAAAGTTAGTATGGCTGTCTCTTGAGTGTTGTAGTCGACGTCGTTCTGTTTCGGCTGTTTGCAAAGTCTCGTAGCAACAGCAAGTATGGATTGTTCTCAATGTCCCGTATAAAGTGTTCTTCTAATTTTCAGAGCGGATTCACAGGTTGAAATCATTACACTGTTAATGTCTCTCGCTAGGATCGTTCTAGAGCTTGGGCAATTGATAGTATAGCTCTTCACGTATAGTTCATAAAGTGTGACTCTTAAAGTTTCATGTTCGTGGGTGTCACAAGTAACTTATTTAATGAGGTGTTATTACTATTCACTGGGAGTTCTCTAGCAGGTGTAGAGTTACACTGTTATATGCCACAGACTAAAAGTATCACAGTTTCTAGTATGGCGAATGGTCGATGTGCTAAATGTCATTCTATTGGCGCATTCGTTTGCCGTGATAATAGGTCAGCAATAATGTTGTCCGTGCCTCTGATATGGCGGATTTCGAAGTCGAAATCTTGAAGAAGAAGACACCATCTTTTTAAACGATGGTTTTTCGGTGACCCTTGGTTAAGGACCAACAATGGCGAATTATCAGTGAGCACAACAAAGTGACTACCTAAGAGGAACTTAGATAATCTCAATACACAAAACAGTAGGCTTAAAGCCTCCAATTCCACTGTAGCATACCGGATCTCTGCCTTCTTTAGTTTACGGCTTACGTAGAGAATCGGGTGTCTCACTCCATCTACTTCTTGCATTAAACATCCTCCTATTGCGATAGCACTCGCATCTGTGGTCAAAATAAAGGGTAAATTTATGTTGGGTAATCGTAAGACTGGTGGATTAGAAAAAAATACGTTTCAATCTACACATTGCATCGTCTAAGCTGGTACTTTTACAAATTTTTGATGGATGATCTTTAGTTAACATATCAGAAAAGACTGAGGTAAGTTCTGCCCAATGTGGGATAAATTTAGAATAATAGTTAATAAGACCTAGTAAACTTCTAATTTGTTTCTTTGTGGTAGGCACTTCTAGATTGAGAATCTTGGAAACAATTTTATCATCTGTCAACAATTTGCCTTCAGAAATTATATGACCAAGGAAGTCTATTTGTCTATAGCCTAATTCAACCTTGGAAGGTTTGATAGTAAGTCCAAAAAGAGAGATTTGGTTGAAGACTTGTTTGAGGGTAAGTAAGTGAGAAGTCATATTAGAAGAATGGATGCATACATCATCAATATAGGCTTCAACATCTTTAATTCCGTGTAATAACAATCTAGTTAATCTAACAAATGTGGCTGGCGCGTTCTTGAGACCAAATGGAAGATATAGCCATTCGTACAAACCAAGGGGTGTTGCGAATGCTGTTATATGTCTAGAGTTCAGGGTGTAGTGGCACTTGCCAATATCCTTTCGCTAAATCGGTCTTAGAAAATAAGGATGATTGAGCCATATTTAAAATGAGATCTTCACAACTGTTCATTGGCTCTGCATCCGTTGTGGTTCTTGTATTTAATACCCTATAGTCGATGCACAAACGGATTGTCTGGTCCTTCTTTTTCACCAGGACAATCGGTGAAGAATATTGAGACATCGATTTTTGAATTATTCCATTTTTCTCTAAATCTAAAATTTCTTTGTCTAAATTTGCTCTGTAATGGAGAGGAATAGAATATGGTCTACATTTGACCGGTGTCAGATCTGTCAGCACAATTGAATGTGTTATTTTGTCAGTGCGTCCAGGTTTGTTAGAAAAGATAGATTTATACTCGTCAAGGAGAGTCAAAATGTCTTGTCGCTGTTGTTGTGTCAAAGTGTCAGAGATATGTATGTCATTTATACTCCCGTCGTCAGTCATAATAGGTACTGGGATTTCAGTATTGTCTACGTCTGTCTGATTTATCACAGATGCTACTGTTTGTAAATTGTCTTCAATGTCATTGTCGTCGTCGTCCAGATCAATCGTTGTCAATATGTCGTCGACTTGGTCGTCGTTGTCGTTATCACATATTGTCGGTAAAGTCCATATGTCTTCGTCGTCTTTGTCGTCATAAGAATGCGTCGTTAATGATGCTTCGTTTGTCAAGGTGTCATTCAGTTGGGAAATTGTCGTTTCGTTTCTGTCACCAGTTAGGTGCGTCTGCTCACTTGTCTCAATGTCCTGTCTAGCATAGTATGGTTTCAACATATTTACATGGAATGGCCTCGAGGCAGTTGTAGTTGATTGGACTTCTGCCGTAGGGTTTTTCCCCTTTTTCACCAGTTTCTGACATATATCACAAGATCTACAAAAGGTTTTTATATCTTGGCAAAATTTCGGCCAATAAAACTGGGTCAGGACCCTAGCCCTGGTCTTTTCGTACCACATATGACCTCCAAAAGGTGAGTCATGGGCTATCTTTAGAACTTTGTCTCGATGTGCTTGTGGTAACACTACTTGCTGTATCGTGGTCTGCTTTGTTGTGTAAAATCTAGTTAAGATATTGTTCTGTAGCCTAAATGTCCACGATGCGTTCTTAGATAATTTTGGTTTAAGTCCTACTAACTTAAAATATGGTGAAAGTGTAGGATCTGCTTTCTGTTCATTTCCAAAATTAGTGTTGGTAGAGTTTGGTGCTATAATTTCTAGTGATTCCTGCAGTTGGTCGGTGTTGGTTTTATGGGTTGTCTGTCGTGTTATTGCATTTGTGTGTTGTGTGTTTTGTTGCACATCTACAGGCTTGGTACTTGGTAGATCGGTAGCATCCTCAATTCGAGGTTTTAATTTGGTCGTATCACTGACAGATTCGACCGCCCCTGCATTGTACACCTCGGTGAATTCTTTCTGAATTACTTCGGTGGTTGTCTCCCTTGGTCTTTTGGCAGATTGAGACAAGCATGAATGGTGTTTCTCCTTAGAATCGCTGTTTGGGTGGTGGATACCGTTTTTATGCTCCCAATCTCTGATTTCCTTTTCAGAGCATGGTTGTATGTTGGGCAGGTTCCCAAGTATAATATCAGCGACCGGATTTTCAAGGACAGCGCACAAACCTCGTCCTGATATGAACGGTGTTCGAATTTCGGCAAGAGCAAGGGGATATTTCTCTATAGTGCCTGAGAATGTGCGACAAGTCACATGTTTGTCTGTGTAGTCTTTAGTGTCTATTAATGTTTTCTTAATCCCACAGAGCGTTGCGCCGGAATCCCGAATGAATGTGCACTTTTTGTTATTTACAAACCCTGTTGAAAAAACTAGCTTGCCTGTAGGTGACAAGGCAGCGTTGGCTGTTTCATTTGAAATAGGGATAGTGTGGCCACATAGTAATGTTGTGTCAAGTTGGAACTTCGTACAGGTGTTACACTTACTGTCTGTAATGGTGTCAATAATTTGTACAGCATTTCCAAGCTCACTTACATTATCGTTTTGATTGTCACACTCATTCAGTGATTCAATCTCTTCGTCTGATGACGTTTCCACTAGTGCAGCATTGGCCTGTTTCAATAACTTTCGGCCCTCACAGAAGCGACTATAGTGACCAAAGCTACTGCAAAAAAAAACATTTGACCGCTCTCTGGTAAGCATTGAGCTTAGTCTTCTGCTTCTCCACCATCATTTTGAGGTGGTGAGGATAGTTAGGCGATTTATCGCACATCGCGTATTGGTCGTGATTCAAACTGCAATATTGGCATTTAACTAGTTTACTGACATTTGAGCGCGGTTTACATTTACTTTCCGTTTGTTTCGAGTATTTGGTGTTCACTACTGCTGCTGCTGCATCGTTTTGACTTATGTTTAGATGAAAAATGTCTCTGTTTGCTGTGAAAAATGCATTTCCCTTGGACTCGATTTCCTGAATACTTTTACAGTCCATTTGTTTTAAGAACTTAGCAAAAGGTGTAAGGATGGTACTCACTATCTTGTCAATAATAATAAGTTCTTTAAGTTTGTCATGGCTGTTGTTAGTTTTAGCCGAGTTAATCCACTTTGTACACACGTCTTGGACTGTACTGACATAATCTATAAAGGTTTGATTTGGTTGTGGAGATAATTTGGCAAACTGTTGTTGGTAACCTGCAGTATCTAAAGAAAAAAGTTGGAGTATGCGTTGCTTTAAATAGTCATAGTCTTTTCGCATTTCCTGTGGCACTGTCTCTATTACTTTTAGAGGTTCAAGAGCTAAGTTTCTCATTAAAATAAATGCCCAATCTGATTTTATGATCTTATGGTAGGACATTAGACACTCAAAATTTTCCAAGTATGCACTGATGGAATCCCCAGAGCAGAATGCCTTCACGAGGCCTTTATACTTGTTATATTTTTGTTCCTCCTCCTTGCTTCTTAGTTTATTCACAGATATCTCTACGTTGGATTCAATCTCCATCTGTTTTAGTTTTATTTGTGTATCGGCATTCAATTGGGCTTGTTTGGCCGCCGCCTCAAGTTCCATCTGTTTCTCTTGAGCCTGCGATTGCATTTTCTTCTCTTCCATTTGCATTTGCATCTTTTTCTTTTCTGCCTCAATTAGCATTTTCTTTTCTTCTGCCTGCACTTGCCTTTGTTTTTCTTCTCGTTCTATCGCTTTTTCTTCACGGGCGATGTTCTCTGCGTGTGTCTTCTGTGCCCATTCTGACAGTTTCTCTTCTTTATAACCTAATTTTATTCCTTGCTCAATGCATTTATCTAAGGTAGACATTTTGTTTTTTTACTTGTAGGTAATTTTAATGAAGTTAAATCCCTTAGAAAAATGTTGGGGAGTAGAAAATTTAGTTATCTCCCTTAATTATTATATGTGCAAATTCCAATGCAAGGTTATGTTGGTTACAAGGTCATGAATATACAAACATATCAATGCAAAGCAAAATGATACATTGATGGATGGTGAGAAGTACCGCTTAGAGTTGCAATGGGCATGATATGAAACTAAGCTTTTAATCCCAGAACTTGCGGATGTATTCTTGTACTCTCGCCACTGTTGGAAAGGTTACATAGGTTGCACGCGCCACTATTCGCGGAACAATCTGCTCGTAGAGTGAGAAAACATTAGTAACAGTCAAAAAATGTCACAGTCATGTCAAAAATAGTTATAGTAATCACAATAATGAGAGACATACTGCTGAGGGACTCAGATTAATACTATTTCATTGCTAGATAGCTGCCACTATTTTAAACTTGTAAAGTTATCAATTTGTTGTACAAAAATGAATTTTTTATAATTAATTTAGTGATTTTACTTGGCAATAAATAGCTGTGTAACATTAGATATTATGCCAAAACCGGAGAATAAGCCCCCAAAAAGCCTGTCATCGTCTTGCTCATGTCTAGGTATCTGAGCTCGGGTTCACACAGGCAACAATAACTCCGTTCAATATGATATCGAACATTTATTGTATTTCAATATACAGTGCGTTGGCGCAGTGGGTTAACAAGCCCGCGCTATGTTACATATCACAGATAGTTAACATCGTCACACATGGTTATCATAAACATTCTAGCAAACTTTCTAGCCTATGTCTATATATCTATTGATATCTATTGAGTCCCTCTAAGGCAGGCCCTGTTGTCTCTCTGAAGTCCGTCTGTCCTCTGCCGGTCCACACGTGTCCCAATCCGACACGGGTGGTAACTCTGTCCGAGTTCCTCGTGGACCCCGCAATAGGCGGGCCACATCAGTGTCCACGGGACCATGGACTCAATGACCAGTCCTTCGAGAAGGCTCTAGATTACTCTGGCCTCGAGTGACTCACTTCTATCCCTTAGGCGGGAGTTGCAGCCCTTTAATTAATATCTATAAATGTGAGGCGGTGACACTACCCACAGTATGGTTTACTGACTGTCAGCAACTTTGCTTGCTTACTGACTACCAACTTCAGTAGGGTTCATTGACTGACAGCAACTTTGCTTGCTTACTGACTGCCCACTTCAGTACGGTTCACTGACTGACAGCAACTTTGATTGCTTACTGACTACCCCTTCAGTACGGTTCACTGACTGACAGCAACTTTGATTGCTTACTGACTACTCACTTCATTAAGTTCGCTAACTGACAGTAACTTTGCTTGCTTACTGACTACGCACTTCAGTCTGGTTCACTGACTAACAGCAACTTTACTAGCTTACTGACTACTAACAGTATCGTTCACTGACTGACAGCAACTTTGCATGCTTACTGACTACCCTCTTCCGTATGGTTCACTGACTGACAGCAACTTTGCTTGCTTACTGACTACCCTCTTCCGTATGGTTCACTGACTGACAGCAACTTTCCTTAGTGCACTTCTCAGTTCTATGGGTTTGTCGTCATTAAAGATGACTACCTGGCGGCAGTCAGTGTGGGTGGTATGCATCATTTGTGCAACTTTCCCCGCAGCTTAAGTATCGTTTGTACGGTTGGAAGAGACTACTATACACGTTGGAATATACCTGTCTCACTGCGGTTGTCTTTGTTCGCCATCAGATATCTTTACGAATGCACGCAATTAAAGCAGCCGTCAACTTAAGCTTGTTGACGACTCCATAGAGATTGTCCTCAAGTGAAACGGGTGGCGGCCAAAATATTTTTTTTTTGTTATGCATATATTGGACAATTTTCCAGCAAATGTCTGTCTTATAAATGCAGAGATATTAACTCTGCAATATATACCTGACGAGATGCAGCGAATTAAGCTAGACAAGAAATCATTCTATATATTCTTTATGGTGTCTTTCTTTAACTGTTTATCTGCCATTCTACTACTTCGACAGTTACATTCATCAGTATCTTCTATCAACAGCAGTGGTTCTCAATAGGTAGGGAATTCCCCCCCCCCCCCCTCCCGATGGGAATTTAGGGGTTTCCATGGGTGAATTAAGATTATTTCAAGATCGCGTTAATACAAGAACCGATTACTTGATATTGTTTTTCTGTCCATACTTTACAGTTCTGTGCTTCTCGCCCTTCTGAAATTCGTTTTATAACGTAAGTAGACTCGCAAATCATGTTTTGTGTAGACGTCTAGACTTGTTCTAGTATATGTTATTATAAATTTAGCTTCCATTTTTACGTATACTGTGTGTAGGCGTGGGGGTTGTATAGGGTGGAAATACGTCGAGGGGAGGGGGGATGATATTCTAAACATATGGTGAAGGGGTGCATGGACCAAAAAAGGTTGAAAATCCCTGATCTATAGTTAACTAGACATGGGTGTTTCAGTATGTTGTGTCTTGTGCGGAGTCTGAAGGCTGTAATCTGTTCTTTTCGGTTGACTTGGGAAAATGCATCATCTTTCTGGTGGCCAGGAGGCACTGACTTCCACTAGGTTCTATAACCGCTTTATATAAACTCTTGGCCACTTCATAGGTTATGTTTATGCCAGATAGTCGGAAGATGAGATGTATAAATCCTTACCTGGTATTTATTTCCCAGCAACTGTTGCTGAATTATCTGTTCCTGAATCGTCTGTTGCTGAATCATCTTTTGCTGAATCATCTGTGTAGTGATCATCTGTGTAGTGATCATCTGCGTAGTGATCATCTGTGTAGTGATTATATGTGTAGGAATCATATGTTGTAAAATCATCTGTGTATGAATAATTTGTGTAGGAATCATCTGTTGCTGAATCATCGGTTGTAGAATCATCTGTTGCTGAATCATCGGTTGTAGAATCATCTGTGTAGCAATTAGCTCTTGTAGAATCATCTGTGTAGGAATTATCTGTTGTAGAATCACATGTGTAGGAATTTTCTCTTGTGGAATCATCTGTGTAGGAATAAACTGTGTAGGGATAATCTGTTGTAGAATCACATGTGTAGGAATTTTCTCTTGTGGAATCATCTGTGTAGGAATAAACTGTGTAGGAATTATCTGTTGTAGAATCACATGTGTAGGAATTTTCTCTTGTGGAATCATCTGTGTAGGAATAAACTGTGTAGGAATCATCTGTGTAGGGATAATCTGTTGTAGAATATTCTGAGTAGATGTGCACCCGTGGTCGCTGAGGATAACTTTCCTGGATCATGCTTAATGAAGCATTTCGATTTTGCGCTTTAGTATACTAAGAGTAATTTGCAGAAAATTCGCAGATCTGGAGAATATATAATCAATGTAGCCTAAAGTGAAAACCTGTTCAACGGAAAGGTAAAATTTACCTGTAAATAAGGGAAACTGCTCGTAGAAAAACTAAGAAGTATAAACGGACCAGATGGAAACAGAGGAAGAGGCCGACCACGTAAACGTTGGACGGAGGGAATAGCAGAGTCCATAGGAATATCGATATATGAAGCCCATAATCGGGCACTCTCACGATGTTTATACTTCACCTCGACACCGCAAGGTACAAGAGGAACATGATGAGATGAGATGAGAATAAGGGAAACAACAAGGTGGTCTTTGTGGAATTAACGTATTTGTAACGCACGCTGAAAGCATTTTACAGTAATCAGTAACATCTGATCAATTGTGACAAAGGCAGTGATTATGCACCTGTTTCTGACGAATGCTGTTTGTGGTTGTGAATTATCGCGTATTGATCTATAACGAATGCCATAAACACAAAGAAATTCTACAACTAGTAATTGCACGGAATGACAATGTCCAGTGCCACTCATTGGGCCCTGACGCTTCAAGTTCAAATATTCCTACCCACGACGCTTGACGGAAAAAGTAGAAGATAAGGATGAACGATGATGAGTACTTGATACATATCTTCATGTACAACATCACGGGGGGGGGGGGGGGGGGGGTGTGGCGAGGTGAACTGTGGTTATTGGTGTGGTTGAGATCTTGCTTTATGGTTTAATTACCAGCTTGAGGATGTTGTCAGCTGTCAGTTGTCAATTGTACCCAGTTGTTATACATCTCCATCCACTGACGTGAACAACAGCTGTGCCTCTGTATCTCTGTACAAGAATTACTTACAGTTTGAATCATTGTTGGTACTTGAGCATAAATATCCCGATATACTGCGAGATCGCTTCTTTAACTACACACGAATGTATCTTTCGGTCTCTTGGAAGTAGTAGAAGGAAGTAGAAATTAGAGGACACACTAGATAACATAACAATTAAAAGTTGTAGTTACCGACCGGGATTCGAACCTGTCACCTCCAAATGACGACAGCTGCTGGCGCAGGAATAAGTGTACTTCGAATCCTGGTGGGTAACTATAGCTTTCATATGTATGTTGTCTAATGTGTCCTCTAGTCTCTATTTCTTTCTTGTACTTCTATGATCTGCCAACAATACATGTGTGTTTATTTATGAACTGACTTAGTGGCCTCAAAGTGTTCCCATATTGATATGTTCTTTAACTGTTGGTAGCTAACAAACTGTTATTTTCCTTCTTTTTTTTTTTTTTAGCATATCCTTTACAGGACTTAGCTGTCAACACCAGCATCTTTCAGCTGTATGTTGATCTCTTGGCAAGATTACGCTCAGTAGTTTGCCATTGCTTTCTGAGCGGCCGGCTCACATACCCCGTAAGTTACCGATGCGATTCGAACCACTGCTGATTTGAACCGTCATCCCGTTACCGACGAGAGTATACGAGATTACGGAGAAAAGTCATAACCTCTAAGCCACGAAGCCGGCGTTATTCTCCTGGTCGATTTATATACTTTTATATGGATAAATGGGAACCGTGGTAACATAGTGACTAGTTTTACTGTATTTTTCTGTGCGAACAGAACAAAAACCAGGCGCGCAATTACCCCACATACTTGTATAGATCAACCGGCATACAATTGGTGATTTTAAGCAATAATTTACCGACCAACTTTATTTTCAATGATATCTCCCGGTACCCAGACTTTTGCTGGGTCGATCTGATTGGTGATTATATTTGTTTAATTATATTTGTTTAATCTACCTCCAAATGGATTCGAACACATAACAACCAGACCGGCAGGCAAGCGTACTAGCCAGGGCGCTACTAAGTCACTATGTTGTCCTCTGAGCAGTCATTTACATGTACCAGGGTCACCAAACCGTCGGTCAGCCCATCAGAGTAATGTCTAAGAATAGTGGTTCTCAACCTTCTTGGCCCATGCACCCCTTCACCTTATGTTATTTATGAATGTCATCCCTCCCCCCTTTCATATGTCCTCCCTATAAATTCAACCACCCCCACCCCCCCCCACCCCCAACTCATACACAGTATACGTAAACATGGAAGATAAATTTTATAACACATACTAGAACAAGTCTAGACGTCTACATAAAACGTGATTTGCGGGTCTATTTACGTTATAAAACGAATTTCAGAAAGTCGAGAAGTACAGAACCACAAAATTTGGAGGGAAAACCAATATCAAATAATCGTTCTTGTATTAACGCGATCTTGAAATAATTTTAATTTCCCCACTCCCCTGAACACCTAAACTCCCCCCCCCCCCCCCCGGAAGGGTGAGGGGTGGAATTCCCCACCGGTAGAGAACCACTGCTCTAGACTGCCTGTCCAGTGTGATCATGGCTTTACAGATGTTCCTCTGTCTGTCTCGCGTCATTCTGGCCCCTGCGTGTTTGTCTGATTGTGTTAAGGTTGCGGTGATAAAACTCCCTCCTGTGGTGGCTTCGGTCACAGGCATGGAGGGTAGATATGGCCTTTGTACCCGGTGCCAAAGTACCATCACCACGGGAGAGGTAGGGGGGGGGGGGAGAAGAAGAAAAAGAAGAAGAAGAAGAAGAAGAAGAAGAGAAGAAGAAGAAGAAGAAGAAGAAGAAGAAGAAGAGAAGAAGAAGAAGAAGAAGAACAAGAACAAGAAGAAGAAGAACAAGAAGAAGAAGAAGAAGAACAAGAAGAACAAGAACAAGAGGAACAAAAGAACAAGAAATCTGGGGATGAGTAGGAGGAGAAAAAATAAAGAAAGAAAGAAAGAAAGAAAGAAAGAAAGAAAGAAAGAAAGAAGAAAGAAAGAAAGAAAGTAATATCCGAGACGGCGAGAGTGAAATAACAATTGCCAGAGGAAAATTAGTTAAAGTATCAGTTAGAACGAAGTCGGTTGCATTAAAACAGCAGTCGGAAGCAAAAGAGATCAATATCACAAAACTAACCAAACGTTTCTGGTTCTTTCCGCTTATTTTCCCCTGCTAATATTTTCTGCAAACAAAACCACAATTGTTTATGAGAAAGAAAGATTTAAACCGCCAACATTCCCCCCCCCCCCCTCTTTCCACCCCCTTTATTTCTGAGGCAGTCATTTCCTCGTCTGAGGCTGCTCATTAAGTTTCTAAACACGTGACTGCAATGATATGAATGTAGACAGCAGCAATCTATCTCACTTACAGGTTATTTCTACGGGGCACTGGGTGCGTGAGTCCAGCCAATGGAGTGTTGCGTTACACTGGGAATAAATGCACCTACGTACCATCTAGAAACCAACCAATGCCGTGAGCCGTTCTTATCGTTCTTTCTTAAGACGTTGAACGCTGAAACGGCACAGTACGCGCGGTGCGAACAGGCCCAGCGGGACACGAATGATATTTTAACCAATATCAGTTAACTCTTTGTATCCAAAATGAAAAAGTCAGCCGCTTCTTCTTCCTCTTCTTCTGTTGTTTGCTTGAAATGCATTGCCTATTATCTGCAGTGTTGTCTCTTGTATAAACGTTACTGTCTTTATTTACTTTCACTCAGTGGTCCATAACGTTTATCCTCCACGTTTGTTTTCCTATGATAGAAGGTTTTAGTAGATGCCGTATTCGGGGCTGTCTTTGAGTATGTGATCTGCTGTCTGCGGCGCCAATTCACGTGTACACATGGCTGATTTGCCAATATTAAGTTTTTTGTACATGTGATTGCGTAATCTACTGTGTCCTGTTCTGAGACGCAAACTAATTATTCGTTCTAGTCTGTCCATAAAATGTGTCGGTGACTTTCTGATTGATTTGATCATTATTTTCTTTTGAATCACTCGCTGATCTTTTTATTTTTTTAGAGCAAGGTGGTTAGATTCATACAGTGAACAGTGAGAGAAAACAACATTGTTGCTGTGGTAAAAGACAAGGCCAACAAGCAGACAGGCCGGGAAGTAGATGATGACAGGTGGATGTGATTTCTGGGGGAACCACGATGATCAGACAATTACACTAGGTAGTCCGTCAAGCAGCAAATGACTCCGCAGCATGATTAAGTATTAGATTTGAACAGTCATGATGTTTTTGTAATTGCAGGAAAAGGGGGGGGGGGGGGGGGGGTGCTTTTTATGTCTGTGAGACAGTGGGTCTTAAAAGAGTTTGGCATTGAACTAAGAATGCTCTGACGAAGAAATAATTTTCAGTAGGACATGAAGGTTGATTTTTAAAAGTCGCTTAAAAGTCGAAAGGGTCGACTTCATTGTACCGGGTCTTTATCCCATTTGCCTCAGTCTCTTTCCGCAACGATCTGCCGAAAGTGTCGCACAAAGCACGTGAACCGAAAGACGCGGCCCGGAATCGAACCCACAACCTTCGGATCCCTGGTCAGACAGCTTGGCCACTTCGCCACGGAGACTCCCAAAGTTCACTTATCTTTCAAGAGGCAGTGGCAAACTACTGAACGTAAATTTTCCTAGTGAATTAACCTGGGGTTGGAGTTTAAGGCATTTTCGGTATCTGGGAAGAATACTTGGTGTTAAGTGGCAAGACAAAAGAAGAACAGCCTGATGTGCCCATTACATACCACCAAAAGAAAAGAATGATCAAATCAGTCAAAAAGCCACCAAAACCTGCTCAAGACGACTACCAAGTTATGGACAGACCGAACTCAGAAAGGGACACAATAGATTACGCAATCACATGTATACAAAATTCAAGATTGGTGAAACAGCCATGTGCACATGTGGATTGGCGTCGCAGACAGCAGAGCACATGCTCCAAGACTGCCCAAAATATAACATATCTAGGCAAACCTTATGGCCTAGAGTGACGACAGTGGAAGATAAACTCTATGGACCGCTGAGTGAACTAAAAAATACAGTTAAATTCACACAAGAGACAACATTGCAGTTATAGACATATTTCAAGCGAACGAAAGAAGAAGAAGTGGCATGATCAGATCACAATAGTGAAGTATTGAAAACATCAGGTGGTATGTCGATTTGTTCCATTCTCAGTTTTTGTAGACATAGATGGATAGGACACATTAGGAGGATGAACGATGGTAGAATGCAAATAAGAGAAGCGACGGCTGCAGCGGGATATAACAATAAAACAAATAAGAGAAGCGACGGCTGCAGCGGGATAAAACAATAAAATATAAACAGTTAGGTATGTGTAGCTCCTGCGAAAAGGTAAGACATAATAAACATTGACACAGTGTAAATACCTTCTTAACAACGTAGGAGTTGTGTTTTAATATTATTTTATAATTTTACGTGTTGTTCTTTACATCTGTTTGTGTTGTCCCGTCCTGATGAAGATTAATATAATCTAAACGTCGTTTATGTGTCCTAGAATGCCTATTTTTTATTTTATTATTTTATTTTTAATTATTTTTAGGATTGTCTTATTTCTGGGGGGGGGTTGTTTTCACTCGGTGATTTATGTTCACATTTATGGAGTTCGTTGTATGGCATGTACATAGTGTCCTTGTTTAGTATGTATAATCTTTTTCGCAGGACCATCAAGGTAGTTATCCCTCTGTCTTCCTCTTGCTCTTTTACCATCAAGCTTGCCGGTTGTACACATTTCCAAGTCCATTTCTCCTCATAACATGTTCAAAAAATCTTGACTGATGCAATTACACACACGCGTGAGTGTGCGTGTGTGTGTGTGTGTGCGTGTGCGTGTGCGTGTGTGTGTGTGTGTGTGTGTGTGTGTGTGTGTGTGTGTGTGTGTGTGTGTGGGTGTGTGAATCAACGCCTTCAGTGAGATAGAAAATAATGTTTATGTGTGTATACTTCCATTGTGTTTATATTTTAAAACTCCTGTCGTGGGAGCTCCTTCTGGTCAAACCTGGTTCATCTCCACTATTTGCGGTTTGGTGCCATTTACACAATGCCTATTGGGTATGTGAACAATATCGAATGACAAAAAGTAGTCCATCTTTACATTACAGAATTACGACACATGCAGGTCGTTGCGGCGACTAGCCTTCATCAGAAACAAACACATACACAAAACACAACATATAGTCACAGAGAAGATCTCCGTATGTGATGCTAGACCCACATTATATAAATCAGTCGGCACTACAGGGGTTATGTGGTCAGTACCAGACTAGTCGCCTGTCACTCCCCAGACATTTCCTAGTACCCGGGAGTACCCCTCCTGCCTCGTGCTACGAAGGTCGTGGGTTTGACCCTGGGCAGCGTCGTTCTGTTCACTGCTACGTCCTGTAAAGGATATGCTACTAACTTTTCTCATAGATTTTGCTTTATGCTACGCTTTCCACGGGCCGCCATGTGAAAAGAGACCACGCCACATAGGATAAAACCTGGTGCAATGAAGTCGATTCTATCGCCCTTAGACTCAATTAAACCTGGTGATCTCCAACAGCGTGTATCAGCTCGTGGACTGTCAGCCTTCCGTGTCATCACGCAAGACTCCAGAATCTTCTCTTACTATCTAACTCTAACCCATCCCACAAGTCTATCCAGTTGTCACAACGTGTTCCAGTTTTTCTCTTCTCATTTAAAAAAAAAAATTTTACTTCTCCACTTGTCACTTGCTTTCCCGGGAGGAATGTGGAATCAACAAGCACATCTTCAATCTTATTATCTGTTGGGATTATTGACTGACTTCTGTCTACACTCCTCCCTTCTGTCTTCCCTTCCATATATCTATTTCTTTCACTCTCTCTGTTATTCCCTCAACACATACTCCGACAACAGTTCCTTTCAACGATAAATAAAAGATTTATTAATAAAAACTATGTCTGGTGTATGTATGGACTGTGTATATGTAGTTGGTATTGTCTGCTAGTGTGAATGCAAGATAGGACGGTTGACTTCGTATGTGCCGTAGTTCTTCTCGCCTTTTCTGTCGGCCAAAACACAGGACAGCACACACAGAAATGGAGTGATCTCACCCTGAATGATCTCCTCCTGCTTGAGTCTGGACTTAATCCAATTCTTGAAGAAAACAACTGTTCAATGTCTTATCACCAGAAAATAATCCGATTTGGTAAGTCACTGAAGTTCATATATTTCCCGTTTTGGAAGGTATTATAATCCACCTCTGAATACACACCGCCACTATCCAACATTGTCTAGAGTTACTATGAATGTTCTACACCATGTCTATTGTTAATAAAGTTTAATGTTTCGGCACAGTGCAATTGCATGCAGTTTTAAGTATCCCTGCTTGCCACAGGTTAACGTCTTTTCCTTTTAAGGGTTTTAGTTGTATATTCGTTTGAGCATACAGTGTTCTGTATTTGACGTTAAGTTATCACTTCTTCATATTAAACCATGTCTATGTTCTTGTTGGTTCTAAGTAGGTACTTTATTTGCTCAAGTGCATTAACCTTCATCTTCTTCTCTGATTTCAATAGGGGGATTTGAACCTGTGGAGAAGATAGGTAATCTGGTGATATGAGTCTGCTTCATATAATTTTCTTATGTGAGAGTCCTTCTCTAGCCATACTGAAAAGCCTCCGAAAAACATACGGACATACGATTTCTGAGTGCACTAAAGTTTACACGACTAGATAAACGAATGCAATTTCACACGTTAAGAACAAACACCTATATCCCTATGCTACTATTACACTAAGATTCTAATACCTTATATATTCACTTATCCTCCTGGAATCGAAATACACTAGCGAATAACACACTAATATCCCATATTCTTTCGACCCTTAGGGACGTGTATTTCTTTCCCCACTCAGGAGGCATATATCATTCAGCCCAGTTTGGAACACACACTAACCAGAAACCTCAGTTGCTACTATTTATAACAAGTGTCCAATCCTACGCTGATTGTTTGATCTACAATCAAATTTGCCGTAAAAAGCGGTGAAATCACGTATTGGTTAGTTGCTCGTTTCTCTCCGCTGTTACGCTGTTCTTCCGTTCATCGCTGGTCGCACTTCAAAGAAATCTATTCTCTGATCACCGTCTCCCGCTGTGTTTGTCCGGTGTCGAAGTTTCCCCCAGCGCGATCGTACCGTTTCCCGTGTCCGGTCAGATCGTCAAGCAATGAACTTGGCGAACACCTGGATCCTATTTTTATATTCGTAGGTCAATGATCGTTAATTTTATTCCTCCTCTCAGAATGACGTACACAATGGTTAACCCTCCTCCTTGTATTTTAATATGTAAGTTATCAAGGAATCACTAAACTGCAGTTTTTTCTGTGACATTTTCTGTGACTCTTAAGAGAGTAGACCGCGTCGACTCTTCATCCCTGTAGTTTTGATTCCTATGATCCTCTAACTTATTCCTCTTCCTCTGGAGTTGGATGTCTATATAAGAAATCCGCTCCTACATTCTCCTTACCAGGGATGTATTCCACTGTGAAGGCCTGTTGCAGCAACAACGTCCATCACATCCACCGTGCGTTGAGCTTCTGCAAAGTAGCTATTAACATCACGTGTTGATGATATGATTGGATCATCACATGGATCAACACCTCATCCAGTAGGCGACCTCATATGCACCCTACCATACTACTCATGACTGAAACTAGTGTTGGCTCATCGCTCCTGTACTTTCAGTCGACCTCCTTTCCACTGGCGTAAGCGATGGCTCACAATACAGACGGATCGTCCCATCCTGATTGTAACACTGATTCCATGTCCTCTTGGTTTCCCCCGGCTTTGCCTCTAGGGATGTTCCCCCTCGTCCTCGTTGGACCGAGTCGTCCTTTCCCAAATCTCCTGGACTTTTGCTTCCAGGACCATCTTGGGCGATATTGTATCTGGTCAGCCAATCTTCGGTTGGAGTCCTGGGTATTCCGCGTCTTTCCCGACGTTACCCACCACTTTTAAACTTGGTTACTGGGGAAAGTTTCCCTCTTGTCCTTTCCCTGACGTGTGATTTCCCTACTCCCTCCGTTGGGTAAATCTGACCTATCACGTACTGTCCCATAGGCTCTCCTATGTTGTACTGGCGATCTCTGGTCTTCGTCTGGACTGATAACTTTTGTCCCAATGGCTGCCATCACCATAAAGTGCGAAGCTTTGCTCCCGGATCTCTCCTCATATTTCCTAATGAGATGCCTAGGGAGATTTTTCTGCTCTTCCCCGATCCGGATTTTGTAGATGTTCTTGGACACCACCTTTTCCACAGGATAAGGTCCTTTCCATCCTACTAGGAGTATATTGGTCTCTGCTGGACTCCACACTTCCACTTTGTCTTCCACTTTAAGAGCTATGTTACTCTTAGTCCGCTTGTTGGGTGGTGCGTTCTGGCACTCCGAACAAGACTTCAACCACCGGCGTACATCTCCGGTCATTCCTGGCCAGCAATAATGGCCGGAAATTTGCTGCAAGGTCTCTCTGACGCCCATATGTCGATTCTCGACTATAGTGTGTCCACTCTGAAGAATGTGAGGACGGTGGGTCTCTGGAACCACCCACTGCTCGTGCAGGTTATCTCCCCTCCCAGCTCTCCGATAGAGTAGTCGATTCTTCAGAAAGTACTGTCCCCGTTCTGGTGGCTCAGCACTTCTTTGCAGCTTCCTGTAGCAAGGACGCAATGTAGTATCCTTCCTCTGGGCAGTATGCAATTCTATCCCTGAGTTGTCGCATAGTGTCTCTGCCTCTTTTTCCTTCCCTTGAGATCCACTGACTACTGTTCCCTTGTGGGCTGGCTGTTTGGGCATCCCCAAAAAGACATATTTCGTGCCAATGATCATGGGAAATAAGGAGTCAGATAATACAGCAGCTGGAATAATGCCCGTGACGTACCTGGATTTAATCTCCACCTTGGCGATTGGCAGCGTCATGGTAACCGCACTCCTCATTGCCGGCTGTATTTCTATGGTCTCCCCTGTAAGTTGGTCTGGGCTTACCAAGCTGGCGTCTATCACAGCTTCCCCATCCAAACCGGTATCGTAGAGACAAACAACCTGCTGTCAATTGACTTCAATCAGTTCGACCACAGGTGGCCTCTCTTGGTCCGGAGTGTCTTCCATCTCCTTGACCGTTTCCTTGCCGTCCTCTTTTGATTCCTCGAGGTTGGTTATGCAATTGGCGTCTTCTGCCTTGCATCTGCAGTCCACAGTATTATGTGTTTTCGACCGGCAGTGTGTGCACCATGTTCCCTTCCAAGGTTTCCGTGTGTCCTTTTTGTTCCTAGCTCCTTCGCCAACCTCAGCCTTGTCTGTGATCACCGTCGTAGGAATCACTTTGCATGCTGCGAAGTAAGAACTTTTAGGTTTCGATCTGCAGTCCTTCGTGTTATGAGAGGGCACCTTGCAGAATGAACACCACTTCTCGGACCACTGTCGTTTCGCTGAAGAATTCGAGTTGTTCTGGTTTCCTTCCTTCACCTTCTCTGAACTCTCCATTGACGCCTTTATATAAGGTTCCTCTTTTTCTCCTTCCCAGTTTTTAGGTTTCTTTTTCTCTTGTTTCTCCTGACCTTTGGTTTGTGTACTTAGTTCCGCCGTCTCCCCATGTACCTCTACGAATCGTTCCGCCAGCTTATTCACAACATCAATCCGTTCCGCCCCTTGTTCTCCCAAGAAGGTTCTGAGAGGTTTCGACATTTGCTTTCGCATCTGGTCGACCACCATCATCTCTTCGAGACTCTCATAATCCCTCTTGAATTCTGCCAAGTCCATCCATTTCTGGAGATAGGATTTCATCCTCAGACTGTAGGCGGCGAATAGTTCTCCCGGCTCTCGTCTAGACGATCTAAACTTTTTCCGATACGTTTGTGCTGTGACCTCATAATGTTTCATCAAAGCGGCTTTCAATTCCTCGTACTGATTTTCATGTCCTGGTGGTAGGCGTGTGTAGACCTCGTACCCTGAACCACGTAAAGCCTGGGATTATTTAAGAGCCCATCGGCTTCTATCCAGTCCCATAGCGACTGCCATAGCCTCAAACCGATCCAAAAACTGATATATCTTCTCTTGACTTTCATCAAAGACAGCCAAGGGAAACTTCATGGCATGGTACCCATGTCCAATCATGTGGGTTGCCCCAGGTGAAGATGAACTTCCTTCTGCTGCATCTATTTCACCCTTAGTTTGTGTCTTGAGTTCTAACTCTTTCATGCGGTATTCATGTTAAATTTCTTGTCTCCTGGCAGTCTGTTCCATTTCCAGTTTCTTGGTCTCCTGGTCCCTGTCCAGTCGCTTGGCCTCTTGTTCCATTTCCAGTCGCTTGGTCTCCACCTCTATTCTTCTCAATTCCAACTCGACCTTCCGATCTTCTCTTTCCGCTTGACGAATTTCCCTCTCTCGTTCCTGTATGTAATCAGTTAGTTCCGAACCAGCTAAACCAATTGCCTCCCCGTTGGCCCTCAGTTCGGCTGTAGTTACTTTAGGAGTTGCCATAGTTAAGAAGGTAAGTCCGCAAATAGAGTCCAGACACTTCAATGCAGTAAAGAAGAACTCACTATAGCCAGATAATCTATTATAACCTATATCAATTTCCCCTATGTATATCTAATATTATAATGTCTACAACACCACACAGTACATCACAACCACTCTCTCATCCACAAGAGGAGATATAGGATAAAGACTTATGTAGACGTGTGACCGTGTGACTAGGTATGTAATGTGTCTTACCACCTATCCACATTGACCCTGTCTGGAACTTTCTCACTGTAAAGTGACCAGCGTTAATGAAATGTTTCCACCATAAATGTAATGGCACCATATATCCAATGGACGTCCTTCCATTAAAAGTCATCAATGTATACTTATTTTTATTCCCATCAGTATGTCCCAACATGCAGGTACTCCGCTATGCCTGCGCCAATATGCAGGTACCCCTCTATGCATATGTCCTGTTATGCCTCCAGTTCATATGGGTATTATGTTGTACCCCGCTCGCTCCACCAATTATGTCACTTGCTTTCCCGGGAGGAATGTGGAATCAACAAGCACATCTTCAATCTTATTATCTGTTGGGATTATTGACTGACTTCTGTCTACACTCCTCCCTTCTGTCTTCCCTTCCATATATCTATTTCTTTCACTCTCTCTGTTATTCCCTCAACACATACTCCGACAACAGTTCCTTTCAACGATAAATAAAAGATTTATTAATAAAAACTATGTCTGGTGTATGTATGGACTGTGTATGTGTAGTTGGTATTGTCTGCTAGTGTGAATGCAAGATAGGACGGTTGACTTCGTATGTGCCGTAGTTCTTCTCGCCTTTTCTGTCGGCCAAAACACAGGACAGCACACACAGAAATGGAGTGATCTCACCCTGAATGATCTCCTCCTGCTTGAGTCTGGACTTAATCCAAGTCTTGAAGAAAACAACTGTTCAATGTCTTATCACCAGAAAATAATCCGATTTGGTAAGTCACTGAAGTTCATATATTTCCCGTTTTGGAATGTATTATAATCCACCTCTGAATACACACCGCCACTATCCAACCTTGTCTAGAGTTACTATGAATGTTCTACACCATGTCTATTGTTAATAAAGTTTAATGTTTCGGCACAGTGCAATTGCATGCAGTTTTAAGTATCTCTGCTTGCCACAGGTTAACGTCTTTTCCTTTTAAGGGTTTTAGTTGTATATTCGTTTGAGCATACAGTGTTCTGTATTTGACGTTAAGTTATCACTTCTTCATATTAAACCATGTCTATGTTCTTGTTGGGTCTAAGTAGGTACTTTATTTGCTCAAGTGAATTAACCTTCATTTCTTCTCTGATTTCAATAGGGGGATTTGAACCTGTGGAGAAGATAGGTAGTCTGGTGATATGAATCTGTTTCATATAATTTTCTTATGTGAGAGTCCTTCTCTAGCCATACTGAAAAGCCTTCGAAAAACATACGGACATACGATTTCTGAGTGCACTAAAGTTTACACGACTAGATAAACGAATGCAATTTCACACGTTAAGAACAAACACCTATATCCCTATGCTACTATTACACTAAGATTCCAATACCTTATATATTCACTTATCCTCCTGGAATCGAAATACACTAGCGAATAACACACTAATATCCCATATTCTTTCGACCCTTAGGGACGTGTATTTCTTTCCCCACTCAGGAGGCATATATCATTCAGCCCAGTTTGGAACACACACTAACCAGAAACCTCAGTTGCTACTATTTATAACAAGTGTCCAATCCTACGCTGATTGTTTGATCTACAATCAAATTTGCCGTAAAAAGCGGTGAAATCACGTATTGGTTAGTTGCTCGTTTCTCTCCGCTGTTACGCTGTTCTTCCGTTCATCGCTGGTCGCACTTCAAAGAAATCTATTCTCTGATCACCGTCTCCCGCTGTGTTTGTCCGGTGTCGAAGTTTCCCCCAGCGCGATCGTACCGTTTCCCGTGTCCGGTCAGATCGTCAAGCAATGAACTTGGCGAACACCTGGATCCTATTTTTATATTCGTAGGTCAATGATCGTTAATGTTATTCCTCCTCTCAGAATGACGTACACAATGGTTAACCCTCCTCCTTGTATTTTAATATGTAAGTTATCAAGGAATCACTAAACTGCAGTTTTTTCCGTGACACCACTGCAGGACGTTGCCACCAACCCTGGACAATTTTACCTTCAGTAGTTTGCCATTGCTCTCTGAACGAGAAACTGGACATTGTGTGTGGAATGAACCCACTAACCCACCGTCAGCACACAGTAAGTTTAAGTGCGAACACATTAAACACCTCGGCCACGCAGACCTCTTCTCTTCTCACTATAAGACCTTGGTATGTCGTCTGGCTCTTTTTGATGTTTTTGATAAGTTGTCTGTTTGTCTTTGCCTCTTTAGCGACATGTAGATTACTCATACAAGGACATGTCAGCATTTTTCTGTCAGATATTTTTTTGCGATCACTCGCTTTGAACTCAAGCGTAGTCCATACATACTTCTAGTAGCATTGGACTGAATTTTGTGCGTGAGGTCGCTTTCCCTATTTCCAGTGTCCCTCGCCATCAGGCCAACCACTCCAACTTCAGAGGTACTTGTAATTTACGTCCCCAAGTCAAGAAAGAATGTTGCGAATTCCTTGATTTGCCAAAGTAACTAACAACGAATGCCTTAAAGAAGCTAACGAAACTAGAACATTATTTACAACAATAAGAAAGAAACAAACAACTTTTTGGCCATGTGATGAGAAGAGAGGCTTTCGAGAACATTGTGACGACTGGAAAGATCGAGGGGAAGAGAGGCAGAGGCAGACCAAGAGAAATGATGCTGGATGGATTGTGAGGGTGGCATGGAGGAATATCAACGATGATCCAGAAAACCAAAGACTGAGATCTGTGGAGAGTCATGAACGCCTACGCCAGTCGGCACGGCACTTGATGATGAAGACAAGAACGGCATCGGCAAGTCGGATGTTTTAGAACACACGTTCTTATCCATTCTGTCATGCTGACCTCCCTTCTGTAACATATACATTATAGCATACTCGCTGACGACCCGGCCCGGCATCGCCAACCACCTGCCAGATGAACGTGCTAGAGCAGTGCGTAGTTTATTGGTTTCCAGATGAACGTGCTTGAGCAGTGCGTACTCGATTGGTTTCCAGTATTGCTTCCCGTTGTTCGTCTGTTTCTGAAGCTCGTAATGCCTTTTTCTTTCGTGCTTGAGGGAAAATTGTTGATTTTAAACTAACTTACTATGTCAGTTGGATCTGCGGGAGTGAGAACAACATCTGTACAAAATTGCATCTCAGTTGGATGGACCGTTCGGGAACGCATAAAGGACACACACACAAACAAACATTCTCTTTTATATATATAGTAGATGTCAATTGTGACAACGCTTCGATAATTTTTAACTAGAACTATTTGACTAATCTCTGATGTATACGCCGGCTCCGTGGCGAAGAAGTTACTGACGCAGTTTGTAATCCCGCATACCCGCGTTAGAAACACAGCTGTGGGCGATTTGGCAGCAGACCGTCTTACGTTTTTTTTACGAAATGGTATGGGTGCAGAAAGCACTGGCAAACTACTGAACGTAAACCTGCCAAGAGATCGCAACAGTAAAAAAAATACTGGAGTTGACTGCGACGTCCAGTAAAGGATATGCAACTAACTTTATGATGTATACATGTCATTGTCCTGAACACCAGTTCCGTTGCTTCCTGTCTGGCAAAAGGAACCGTTAAACATAAAACCGTTTTCTT
>JACEFZ010024140.1:0-2500 GCA_014155875.1 Cepaea nemoralis | reverse complement strand
ATCATAAACACCATAACAGACAGTAAGTGCAACACCTGTACGAAGTTCCAACTTGACACAACACTACATTGTGGACACACGATCCCTATTTCAAATGAAACAGCTAACGCTGCTTTGTCATCTACAGGCAAGCTAGTTTTTTTTACAGGGTTTGTTAACAACAAAAAGTGCACGTTAATTCGTGATTCCGGCGCAACGCTCTGTGGGGTTAGGAAAACATTAATAGACGCTAAAGACTACACAGACAAACATGTGACGTGTCGCACATTCTCAGGTACGATAGAGAAATACCCCCTTGCTTTGGTCGAAATTCAAACACCGTTCATATCTGGGCGAGTATTGTGTGCTATCCTTGAAAATCCAGTCGCGGATATTATACTTGGTAATTTACCCAACATACATCCATGCTCTGAAAGAGAAATCAAGAGGTGGGAGCAAAAACACGGTATCCACCACACAAATAGCGACGCAAAAGAGAAACACCATTCTTGCTTGTCTCAAGCTGCCAAAATACCAAGGGAGACAACCACTGAGGTAATTCAGAAAGAATTTACCGAGGTGTACAATGCAGGGGCGGTCGAATCTAGAAACGATACGACCGAATTAAAACCTCGAATTGAGGATGCTACCAAACTACCAAGTACCGAACCTGTAAATGTGCAACAAAACACACAACACACAAACGCAATAACACGACAGACAACCCACAAAACCAACACCGACCAACTGCAGGAATCATTAGAAATAGTAGCGCCAAAATCAACTAACATCACTTTTGGTAATGAACAGAAAGCAGATACAACACTTGCACCATACTTTAAATTAGTTGGACTTAAACCAAAAGTTACTAAAAACGCATCGTGGACATTTAAGCTACAGAATAACATCTTAACTAGATTTTACACAACAAACCAGACCACGACACAGCAAGTAGTGTTACCACAAGCACATCGAGACAAAGTGCTAAAATTAGCCCATGACTCCCCTTTTGGAGGTCACATGGGGTATGAAAAGACCAGGGCTAGAGTCCTCACCCAATTTTATTGGCCAAAGTTTTGCCAACATATAAAAACCTTCTGTAGATCTTGTGATATATGTCAGAGACTGGTGAAAAAGGGAAAAAACCCTACAGCAGAAGTCCAATCAACGACAACTGCCTCGAGGCCTTTCCAAATCGTGGCAGTTGACCTAGTAGGTCCGTTGAATCACATATCGAATAAGGGGAATAGGTACATTTTTACTCTTGTGGATTTATGTACAAGATGGCCCGAAATGCTGCCATTAAGATCTATCTCCTCTAAGGATGTGACGGACATATTACTAAATATTTTCTCCCGTTTTGGCTTTCCGGAGAAAATCATTTCTGATAGAGGTACCCAGTTCATATCTAATGCCACCCAATCAGTAACTAAGTTACTAGGCATCAAGCAGTGTTTCACCAGTCCCTATCGACCGGCCGCAAATGGTATCTGCGAAAAGCTTAATGGGGACCTGAAACATATGCTATCTAAAGTGACAGCTGAAAATCCAGCCGATTGGGACATACTTCTCCCAACGGTGCTGTTCGCATACAGAGAAGTCCCTCAATCAAGTACAGGGTTCTCTCCCTTCGAATTGATGTATGGAGCGAACCCAAGAGGACCTCTCACCATTTATAAAGAGATCATATCACAACCTGTAGATAGCCAACTTCCCATTTCCACCTATGATTTGGTCACTGATACCAGAGACAAAATCATACGTTCTTGTATATTGGCCAGAACATCACTACAGGAGAAAGGTTTTAAATACAGGCAGTACGCCAATAGAGGGGCAAAAACAATTGTCCTACATCCAGGTCAGGATATTTTACTTCTACTACCTGACAAAAGAGATTTACTGTCAACCTCTTGGCAGGGACCTTTTAAGATCATTAGAAGAATTTCAGAAGTAGATTACGAAATCTCTTTAAATGGAAAGTTAAAAATATTCCATGTAAATATGTTGAAACCATACTATGCTAGACAGGACAATGAGACAAATGAACAGACGCAACAAACTGTTGACGGAGACGAAACGACAATTTCCCAACGGAATGACACCTCGACAAACGAAGCATCGTTAACGACACACGCTTACGACGACGAAAACGACGAAGACATATGGACATTACCGACAATCTGTGATATTGACAATGACGACAAATTTGACGACATATTGACGATCGATCTCGACGACGACGACAATGACATTGAAGACAATTTACAAACTGTAGCATCTGTGATAAATCAGACAGACATGGACAATACTGAAATCCCTGTGCCAATTATGACTGACGACGGAAGTATAAAGGACATACATATCTCTGACACTTTGACACAACAACAGCGACAGGACATTTTGACGCTCCTAGACGACTATAAGACGATCTTTTCCAACAAACCTGGACGCACTGATAGAATAACACATTCAATTGTGCTAACAGATCTGAGACCGGTCAAATGTAGACCATATTCTATTC